>PVJX010007522.1:0-70630 GCA_004027295.1 Dolichotis patagonum
GCCCTGTTGTTTTGAGCAGCACTAGATGCTGGGAGTGTATGGCAGAGCAAAACTACCTCAGAGCCAAGAAGCAGAATGAGGAGGAGGAATCTGAGATGTCTTCCATCCCTTAAAGGACAGGCCCTTGGTGTCCTGAGGACCTCCCAATAGGCCTCCTGTCAGAATAGTGCTACAGAATAGTAAGTCTTCAAAACATGAGCCTTTCAGGGAACATTAGAGACCCAAACTACAGTAGTGTGCAAATCTTAAGTACTCTTCCTTGTAGTTACTGTTGAAAAGCAAAAAGAATTGTGCATCCCTCAGGTCAGTTCCTATGCATTACTGTGCTTAATGTTTTATCCAGCCATGGTTTATGTGTCTATATATTCAGGGCAGAGCATAAACAGCACAGGGACCGTGCCCTCGCATTTCTGTCTTCCGATTTCTAACACACAGCCCACAGTGTTTTATTCTATGTCCTTTCAGTCATCAAATGTCGGGTATATGTCGAGAATGATAGAAAACATCTTTGCACATGCCTGGTGTCTCTGCATTTGTGTTTTGCCTGCAGGGCTTTGCTATTGAGAAAACTGCCAGGGTTACCCAGCCCCTGGTACACACGTGTAGTTGTTTTGAGTCCCCTGTTGATGTTCCCAGTAAAACAGGTCCTGTGCAAGTGTGGATATACATTACCTTTTCCAAGGTCTGTGTCATATGTGACTCAGACTTGGGTGACTTAGGTCTGTGGTTTTGCATGTAGAAACAATGTAGAAACAGAAGCTCCTTTATTGTTGTGCCATTGTGTTGTGGGGTTCTTTGAGTGTGTTTTGAGACTTGGCCACATGGTTATAGGAACTCTGATCATACACCCCAGAGGAAATTGGCAACATGGTCAGGGTGATTAACAGTGAGGTCAGACTTGCCCTGTAGATTCACTGCACTGCACCACACGTGTAGCGCTGATATCTGGAGAGTGACCACCCCCTCTGGCGTCAGTCCCACTGAGAAGCCACAAGTCCTTTAGGTTGTGGCTTTGTTCTGTTTGTCTGAGTTAGAAACAAATACTCAGACCCTCTTGCTTCCCACAGGGTTTCTGAACTTTTTCATGTGGGCTTTCCCCTAGACAGCACTTCATTCAGTGTGACTGTGAATTAGTTGGGAAACATTTAGGGTGGGAGTATTGCATCTTTTATGGGGTCCACCCATGCACTGTGTGAATTCTCTGGTTCCTACCACCCAGCATAAATTACTTCTTTTCTTGTGAACAGAGACTCAAAATGTGGTGGGCCAATGAAGATAATCATTCTGTACTGCAGCATGTACTAATAAAATTTTTTTTTTAAATCCTCTAAAAAATTGGCAAAGGGCAAGTCATTATTTTCCTATGATAGGAAAGAGGAGTGTTATGTTTAAAACATAGAAGTGAAGAAAACAGTGTTTATAAAGCCTATCCTTTGATAAACCAGGACGTCCTTAAGAAGCCACATGGAAGTTTTTCCCATTTTCTGTCGCAGAGTGAAGCATGACCATCATCCATGTGCAGTGGACAGCTGGCTGTAAAGAGGACAGAAGTTATACAATGAGTCTGCAGGCAGTGTTCTGTTTTATTTGACAGTCTAGGCTTTTTTTGCAACTGTTTCTACTGTACCAATGGTGGCCAGAATGTCACTAAAAAGAAAGAATTGGTTAAGTGCAGCAATTTAGCTAAAATTCTCCAGAATGGAAAAATAATAGGAAATTGGTAGATATGACCTGTTCACAATTTTGATTAAATTTATTACACTGGTTTTCTTGCCACCCCATGCCTGATAGCTTTCTATCTTAATGTTACAAAAGAATGAAGAATATTTCCCCTGTCCTGTACAATGTGCCCCAATAATGGTACTCTTTGTTCTTCTTGTCTCCAAGCCTCCATGCATGTGTACACAGGCTTGGACACGCATGCCCACCCACCACCCTCATTCCCGGTCCTGCCTTCTCTCATTCTTATGTATGAGTCACCACTGTAACGTTTGGTCAGTAGTTCTTTACAAGTGGTACCTTCAGGGAACTACAAAAATAAATGATTCCTTTCAGAAACCTTCTTGTGAACTTCTTTTTTCTCTTATCTTTGACATTGGGTTGTCTCATAGCATTGTCTCAAACTATCTGAAAGATAATGCAGTGATGATTTCCTTCTTTGGCCTAAAATTAATTATAGCTGATTAAAGATTTAAAGGATGATATTAATAATAGATAATAACTAAAATATACTTAGACTTATCCTGGCCAGGCGCTGTGAAAAGTGCTTTTCCTATATTATTAAGTCGTCTCAGCAATACTGGAACAACTATTATTCCTGTTAAGCTAGTGAGGGAGTTGAAAATATGCCCACATTCACTTAGCTGGTAAAAGACACTCAAATTTGAAAATACAACCGTGAAAGACCCCCCCCATCAAAATTAGAAAAAAATACTGCTGAATATTATTTTAGTGGTAGAAATGTATCTGGAAACATAACATGTACCATGAGCAAAAATCAGAAAAGATTTGGATCTGAAAGATCTAAAGCTTTTATGTGACAAAAACCAAAGAATGAAAGGTCAATGGTAGACTCAGGGAAAATATTTGCAACATATATGATAGACATACCAAAGGTGGATATTGTTAATATGTAGTTAGCATTTTAAAACTAATAATGAAGAAAAATGGTTATACTAACTGATTTATAAAATAAATGGAGCTCACTTGCTAAAGGTTACATACAAATGAGCAAGAAACAAAGGAAAATCAACATGAGGCCCTTTTTTTCTATTAGTCAAAATCAGGAAGAATGGTAATATGCAGTGTTGTGGAGAATGTTGAAAAGAGTGGGAGTGTGCATTGTTTAGAGAACCCCGCAGTTTGATTTGAGGAGTTTTATCTCATAAAGGTAGGAAAATGCAGAGATAAAGACTTAAGGATATTTTCAGAAAAATAAAGAGTAATCTAAATATCTGTATAGTGAAAGTTCTTCATACAGTGGAAAGCTGAACAGCTATTAAAATTGCTAATGTTGATGTATATTTGTAGAGAAAGGTAAATGTTCATTATTTCTTGCCTTAAAAGAAAATAAATTTCTTTTGAGCCACGGTGGCACAGTGAAAAAATGAATTCCAGTCTTCCTAGAATCCACTCTTGCTTAGATTTGTAAAAATATACAAACTTTGCTATAGTTCTTTATATCTTATAATTTTATACATTGTGCCTCAGTATAGTTAATTTAAGGAGGGAAGAGAGAACAAAATCTATCCAGAAACACAATATAATACTTTTCTAATTTTTTAGTATTTCATTTTCTCAAAAATTTCCTTAGTTATGAATAGAACTTTATTAAATATGATAAATATGAATTAGATTCCATCAGTCAAGCATAGCTATAAAAGAACTAGACTGAGTCCTGAAATCATAGATTTATGTTTAGGAGGAATCAGGATAATTTCCCCACATATATTTATTGTGCTGCTTTGGAGGTGACCACGGGTATCAGCCTAAGAGTGATCTGCAGTTTTCTATCAGTTAGTCCATTCGTATTGCACGGACACTCTACCAGCTTGTTTGACCAAGGCGTCCTCCAGTGCTTTGGGGCTCCTTAGAGTTTCAGAAACAGTCATGCTTTGACCTACCTGTGCGCTAATAACATTACATTTCTTTTTAATTTCAATGGACAGTCTTTAACTGACTGAATCATCCCTAATGAGGAGAAAGGGGTTTTCAATTAAAAATACATTAGCCAGGGCCAGGATATAGCTCAGTGGCACAAGCAGCTACCTGGCGAGCTCAAGGTCCTGAGTTCGATTCCTGGTGCCCCCCACCCTGGGCCCGCCAGATACATTAGCCTGAGACCCACTGTGTCATCAGAGGAGTAGTGCAGTAAATACAAATGCTCGTGCGTGCCCTGAACTCCACCAAGATGGAGTGGCCCCTCTCTAGGGAGCTTGCAGTTGAGACAAACAAGCACGCCTGCACACACAGTAGTGCAGTGTGGTATGTTCTGGGAGTCTGCAGACCAGAGGGGGGAGCCTCTGTTTCCCAGTGCCTTGCAGTATGAGATACTGATGATGGGTGAACACTAGGCTTAAGGTATTCAGGACAGACCGACTCACCCCTGCCACTCACTAGCAGTGAGTTCTTGGGGCACTGAGAGCCCCAGCCACCTTATCAGTTTTTTTTTATAGTAGTACTAAGGATTGAATTGAGGGCCTTCATGTTGAGTTACCTCCTTAGCCCTGTATTTTTATTTTTATTTTGAGATAAGGTCTCACTGATTACAGTGTCCAATCTGTGATCCTCCTGCCTCAGACTCCCAACGTGCTAGGATTACAGGTGTGCTTAGCATACCTGGTTTATTAATCATAATTTATACTTGTACTACTTGGGTATTGTGAGGATTTGGTAACATAGTTAATATGCATTGCAAGCAGGACAGTGGATAAAAATTATCTTCCTTCTCCTTAGTGGCATAAATACCAGTTAAATTGGTTACTTCATGTCCTATTTAGTATTTGCAATAATTTGGACACAGACTAAATTGAAATTTTACTCTTATTTACTTATGTACTAGAGAATTCTTTGGCTATTTGAGTTATTTTTCTTGCAGTTTTACAATATATATCCTGGTTTCTTTGATTTTCTTGTTTTTCTAATTAACTTTCTGTTTAAAAGACCACACCTACCAAAGAAAAAGGCACATTGTCATTTGCTCTTGAAAGAACATAGGGGGAAAAAATCCTCATAATTCCAACCTACTTAGCATCAGGAGCAGAAATCAGAAGTTTTACATTTCCCAACCTGATATAGCAACAGATCTAAATTCTAGATTTGCTTAATGACTTCAGGCTTGCTGAAGCCATGGTAAAAATCTCTTGGACCACATTGCTTCTCTGCATTTGAGTCATTTTAACAGCTCAAGCTCTTCATCTTAGTCTGCTTTGTGCTGCTATGAAATCATTCCTGGGACTGGATCATTTATAAAGAACAGAGATATGTCAACTAGCAATTCTGGAGGCTGGGAAGTCCGAGATGAAGGGCCTGCATCTGCAGAGGGTCTTTCTGCTGCTTCATTACATGGCAGAAGGCACCATATGGTGAGCAGAAGAGGGTCCTACTCACTTTTACAACAAATCCTTGTCTGTGACATTAGCCCCTGATCTAGTGTCTTTTTGTCTTTTTGAGACAGGGTTTCTCTATGCAGTTCAGGCTGACCTTGAGCTCACTTTGTATCCCAGACTAGCCAGCGGTCTTGCCTCAGTCTCCTAAATGCTGGGATTATAGGTATGCACCACCACACCTATATATTACCTAATGTTTTGTAAAGGCCCCATTTCTCACCACAGTTGCATTTGGGATTAAATTTCCAACACATGAATGTGGGTGAACACTTCAAATCTTTGTACTTTTGCTGTTTTTCAAGATAGAAAATATGAATTGAAGTTGCAAATTATGGTCAGGATGCTTGCCTTGCCTTACCCCACGCCTTTCTGGAGGCTGCTTAACCATTGTGGAAGATCAAACAGGATTGCTCCACTCAGCCATTTGTGCCAAAAAAGTCTTGCTTTTAGGATCCATTCGAGTGGCACTTGGGTCTGATGGAGGACCAGTAATTCTAAGAGGCCCAAGCACAAGCTGAGCTTGATTCTGCATCTTCTCTGAAACAAGGCTCAGCTTCAGACTTGTGGGCTGTGTTTTGGCATTGGGCTTAGGAATTCATGTGGAATAAGGAAGATCCTTTGAGAAAATAGGAGATAAAGACAGCTGTGTACGAAAGATCACGTGCCTGGACAATCAGATATTTTCTCAGTGAGCACAAGACTGTTGAACGTGACCATAACATAAAAGCAATTTTTAAACTTTATGTGTAGTGGATAATGTGATAATACCACATTCTCCAAGTGCTGGTATATGTGTGTGCACAGATCTTTAGATAATCTTAACAACAAACTGTTTTAGAAAGGCTCTTAAGTACACACATATAGCTGGGGATTTAGCTCAGTGGCATAAATGCCTGCCTTGCAAGCGCATGGTTGTGAATTCGATCCCCAGTACCGATTAAAAAAAAAAAAAAAGATTACACACATATTTTCAAATCTACATATTCCATCAGTTTGCTTTAAAGTCGCTGAGGTATTAGATGCTGTGCTAGATGGTTGAAGTTGGAGATACACAGTAATACAAATTTGGCATAATTTTTCCAATCTTTTTTTTTAATACTTAGTATCCATAACATCCATTTTGTTATGTAGAACAAGGCTTTTGAAAACATTGCTCCACAATGGTTTACAGTTCTAGTGTTTCCGCATAAGTGTACTTTATTTACTTCTGTATTTTTAAATGTTGTGTGATATTTCATCTTAAAATAGTTATATTTTGCTTAATGTAACTGGTGCTTAATGTAGATGGTGCTTACTCTGACTTTGATTTACAGTATTGTAAATAATGTTGCCAAAGCGTCCTTGGACAGGGCACTCCGTGGGACTGTGCTTGTGGGATAGATGTGCACTGCACTTAGAGGTGGGCACATAGCCTTTTATAGGTCTTTTCCTTCAGAATGGTCAGAATTGTTTTTTCTCCCACCAGCACTTTATAAAAGATAATCATTTCTTCAACCCAGCTATATTCATTTTATCCGAATTTTATTTTTTGGCAGCCTAATGGTTGAAAATCTTATCTCGTTTTACTCTGACACATTGCAAAGAATCCCACAATCGTGATACATCATAATATAGTAAAAGAGTGCTCAAATCAGAGCCAGCTTTGCATAGAAGAAAAATATACAGCCAGATGCTTATGATGTTATTTTCTAATGTAAAAGGCTTTCAAATGTCACGTAGGATAAAATGATTAAACTGACTCATTCTTTCAACAAACATTTATTAAGCATTTGATACCAGGCACTAGGATTACAAAGATAAAGAGATTACATCTGTGACATCAGGACACCCTCATTCCACTGGAGGAAACAGGACGTGCTGCTGTAGATGCAGAATATAATGGAGAGTATAATCTTAATTCTTTTAAAGTCTCCATTTTCAAAGGGTGGTGAACACTGCCTTATATATTTAAACAGCTTGTCACACCTTTACTCTTCTACAGTATAATGTGTGATAGCAGAATTTGTCGTCTGCCCTCAGGGAGAGGTTCTTGGGACTCTGCAAGCCTAGCTTAAGTCATCACTCCACAGTGAACCATTTGTCAACACGTGGTGGCCATACTTGGTGCTGAAGGTGCAAAGAAGTGTGCGGCACAGTGCTTGCTCATTGGAATCTCCAGATCCAGATAGGAAATAATACAATTTATAATTAATGATTTTTTTTGAGATACTAAATCCTAAGAGGCAATTAAAGCAAATTTTAATGGCCCACTGACAATGGAAAATAAACTTTAGTGCCTAAAGGGATGTCAAAGAGGGAGATGCAGTAGAATCAGAAATTTATCCAGGTGCTGAGCTGTATGTAGTTTAGAAGCAAAAATTAAATTATAAGGCAGATGCAGTGGCATGTGCCTGTACCCCAGCTACTCAGGAGGCTGAGATGGGAGGATCGTATGAGCCCAGGAGCTTGATACCAGTCTGCGGGCAGGGGAATGAAACTGTATACATTAAATTCTTACTATGTAGCCCTATAGGTAGTAGGCATTAAATAAACTTTTGACATGGAGGAACGGGACCTGGTAGACTGTTATTAATAGATACATCAAGAAAAAAATCATCCTCGTCTTACTTTTCAATTTTTGTTTTCTAGGCCAAGAAGTGGTTTTCAAGTGCCTTGGGGAAGGGATTCTCGAAAAAGCCTTTCAGGGGTATAATGCTTGTATTTTTGCATATGGACAGACAGGTAAGGAATTGCTTTTATTACTACAATCAATAACATTAACCATGATTTTTCTGCCTCTCTTTTTCTTCCTTTTTTTTTCCTCTGTCTGTTTCATAATCATGAGCTGTACCATGAATTGTACCCTCAACCCCGAGGATACATTTCTTAAAGGTTAAAAATAGACAAACATTTGAGAATCAACAGAAAAATGCTTCTGACTTTATAAGCTTAACTGAATTATACGATCAAAACTAATCTTTTTTGAAGGTGCAATGGTTCTAGCAGTTGAGTAATTTCAATGTTAATAAGCAAAGCTAGTTTCAAACTATGAAGTGCCATTTTCTTAAATGATAGTTTTAGTCTGTATGTGAACTAGAAAAATAATTACCACTGTCTCAGTATACCTGTTATGATGAAAACTATAGAGAAACTCTTAGAATCATTCCATACTGAGGACTTTTGCTAGGATATAAAAGTGATGAATTATTAAATCAAGGCTAGTGGAGCAGTTGGTTGAAACAAGCAAAATAAAAGCATAGTAGTGTCTTAGGCATTAACATTCAGAGCACTGACAATTTTAAAAGTGGGAATAAGTTAATCATGATAGTGCTGCTCATATCACGTCACACAGTAACTAGGAGAATCAAATGAGGTAGTATGACGTGTTGTGCATGTAACAGTACTATACTACTTTTGTTACTTAATGTCCGGCTGGAATTTTACTGTGCATGCTTTTTAAAGAGTATGCATTTTTAGTGGTTGTGTTTGTACAGGTCCCTTTGTACCTGTCGAGGGGTCCTCAGCAGGCTAGAGGCTGTGTGATAAAAGAACAGTGACTCTGAGGTCCATGGATCTAGGTTTGGGAGCCAAGTTTGCACCTTTTTTCTGTATGACTTTGGCTGATATATGAGGGCGACTTGTACGGTTGCAGTGTTACATGTAGCTTCCTCTTCTGCCCTGCTTCTTTCTGCTTACTCTTTCCAGGTTCTGGAAAGTCCTTCTCCATGATGGGCCACGCGGAGCAGCTGGGCCTTATTCCCAGGCTCTGCTGTGCTTTATTTAAAAGGATCTCTTTGGAGCAGAATGAATCACAGACCTTTAAAGTCGAAGTATCCTATATGGAAATTTATAACGAGAAGGTTCGGGATCTTTTGGACCCCAAAGGGTAAGTTCATGGTTGAAATTAAGTTGGTAAGTAGGGGTAATACTTTTAAATGATTCTAAAGTTAAAATTACAGGAGAATATATGGGTGTAAGCTGTTGGTCACTACTCTGGTGTCAGTGCATTTCCTGGGAAATCATCAGCTCTCAAAGCTGGTCAGTGTGCCCAGTGCATGTTAAGTTCACCCTATGGTCATTAGTAGAGCTGCTCATATATGCCTTGTTAAAAAAATGTTCTTACTATCAATATAGTTTTTTTGCTATCAGTTACTGATGACACACTGGTCTCTATTTGTATTAGAAAGTAGTACCTTTAAATGAAGGCAAAGTGGTTGAAGAACTGGAACAACCCATCCTTCTGTGGGGTGCATTGGAAACACATGGGGAGCTATTTAAGGGTTCCCTGGCTTCAGCTCCACCCATATGGAATGATTCAGTTGGCCCAGGATGAAACCCAGGCATCTGTGTATTTTTTAAACTAAATGATAAAAACCAGATGAATTTGAGTCATAGAGGAAGGACAGCCATTTACTTCTTTTCCCAATTTAAAAAAAAAGTTTTTTGTAGTGCTTTTCTTTTCTCTTCTTTTCTTTTCTTTTTTTTTTTTTTTTTACACAGGGTCTCGCTATGCAATTCAGGCTGCCCTTGCGTTCATTTTGTAGCCCAGGCTGGTCTCAAACTCGCAGTGATCCTCCTGCCTCAGCCTTCTGAGTGCTGGGATTACAGATGTGAGCCACCATACCCAGCTTGTACTGTTTTTAAAGTAATATATATTTGTAGAAAATTTAGAAAAGAGGTAGCATAAGAAGAAATGAAAGTGACTTTTTAATCCTTCCACTGAAAAATAACCTCTGCCAATACTTTGATGCATTTGAATCCTGTGTTTCAGATATGTGTTATGTGTGTACATGCTCACATTTTGTTTTGGTTTTGGCTTTCTGGTACCAGGGATCAAACTCATGACCTCTTATACTTGCCAGGTAGCCACTTGTGCCACCGAGCTAAATCCCTGGCTCCCCATGGTCACATTTTGAAACCATTCTAAAACATGGTTCAGTATCCTGAATTACCATATAACATGATGAATATTAAAATTATGAATGTATTAAAGTTCATTTTAAATTATTTTAGCAGCTGTATGTTATTAACACTTTTAACCATTTATAAGTGCACGTGTTAGATGAAATCAAGGTTTAAGACAGAAATTATAGATGTCAACAAAGTGATATGATCATAGGATATGTTTGTATTTATTTAAAGTTACTCTTTAATGCATACAAAAGAACATGTACAACACTAAGGTATAAAGAATGATAAAAATCAATAACTGCCTTAGCTTAATAAATGGAACTTAACCAATATTTTTTAAGCTTCCTATGTGTTCCCCTTTTCCTACCTTTCCTTCCTACCTTTCCCCAAAGTAACTTCTATTAGCAGTTTCATGTCTATCACTGTCCTGTCTATTTCTAGCACCTACACATAATTTCACACAGTTTTTATGTTTATGCAATAATGTCATAGTCTACATATTCTTTGGTGATTTTTCTTTTCTTTTTTTTTAAACCATAATAATTTATTCATTCCTATTTCTGAAGTAGTAATACAATCCCAGCACTCAGGAGGCTGAGGCTGGAGGATCGCTGTGAGTTCACAGCCAGCGATCCTTTGTCTCAAAGAAAACAAAACAAACAAACAAAAAATTAGGAATACATTAATTTTACTACTGTTTAGTATTCCACTGTCTGATTGTACCATAGTTTAACTCTTCCCTTGTCGCTTGCATAGTTCCTACTTTTCACTGTTAAGTGCTGCTCCCTGAGCATTGTGCAGGCCTACTGGTACACAGGAGCAGGAGTTTGTAGGGGATACAGCTGGAGAGATTGTCACAAGATGCTGCTATACCAGTTCACAGTCTCAGCAGCAGTGTACAAGAATTCCAGATGTTAGACACCATCACAGACTCTTTTTTTTTGGTACCAGGAATTGAACTCATGACCTCACGCTTGCCAGGCAAGCACTGTGCTACTGAGCTATATATCTGGCCCATCACAGACTCTTGATATTGTGCTAAATGTACTTACTTGTCTTGCGACTAAATAGCATCAAAGAATCCCTGGTTGGGTAAGTGGCGTGCACAAGGGCTGCATCATGTGCATCACTGTAGCTGTCTTAAAGATGGGCATTGTAGTCTGTCCTGGCTTAGAGTCCAACTGAATTGCGCATGTCACATTCAATTCTTCATCCTTAAATGCAGTAAAACCTGCTTTGTCGTGGTGCTGTAAGATTAGATGGAATAACTGCATAATGCTTTGGAAATAGTGCCAGGGCCTTGGGAAACACTATTCTCGGTTCATCTTTTCCACACTTGAGTGATACCAGACATTGACTCTTAACTTGAAAAATAATTAATGTCCAGTGCCATGAAAAAGAGGTCATACCCGATATGGTGAACATTAAGTATATATAGTTTTGCTCTTAATCTCAACTGTCGGTTGATAAGCTCTTCAAAAACCAGAACTGCCACTTAAAAATTCAGTAGAGCTCTAAAATCTTCACCAGCAGAGCCAGTTCTAAGTAGGGGATTAATGTCAGTGGCTACAGACTGTCCCTGTACTATGATTTCACTGTACAAAATTGTCAACACAGAAGCAGCATAAATCCATGTACCTTGAAGAAATAAATTAAAACTTAAAACATTTTAGCGTTGTTCAGCATTTATTCCGAAATTTTAAGACATTATTTACTGAGAACGTGTCTTTAGGTTTCTCCTCTCCCCCTCCCCTCCACCTTTATCCCTCCTCTCTCCCCTTCCCCCTCTCACTCTCCCTCTTCATTTCCTTTCTGTTTAGCTGACGCTCGCCCACTAACACCAATTAGTGTAAGCAGGTTCTGTGTGCCGGCTGTTTAGTTTGGGGCTAAAGATAGAGCGAATGTATATATGTATGTTTTGTTTTTGTTTTGAGACAGGATCTCACTGTGTGGTCCTGGCTGGCCTTGAACTCGCCAAATACCTCAGACTGGCCTCGAACCTATGGTGATCCTCCTGCTTCCACCTCCCAAGTGCTGGGACTACAGGCATGCGCCACCATGCCCAGCCAAAAATTTTTAAATAGTACATTACTTTAAATAGACATGAAAGTATAAAAGATGTTTCTCATATGGAATGCTGGTTTGCTAATCCAAATAAAGTAACTTTTAGAATACTTTTTCTAATTATTAAAAAAAATCTTTTTTGAAATTTTAATCTTAGCTTCTGAGTATTTTAAAAGGAAGAAAAAGCTTCCAACTTTCGTCTGATTCATTCATTCCTTTTTTTCTCTTTCCTAAAGGAGTAGACAGTCTCTTAAAGTTCGAGAGCATAAAGTATTGGGACCATATGTAGATGGTTTATCTCAGCTGGCTGTCACTAGTTTTGAGGTAAGTGTCATTTTTGGAAAATTGTCATTGAAAAACTGGCAGTAGATAGAACTGATTAGCACATCAGCACACTCCAGAGAGCAAGGGCTTCTGTCACACTTGCCAAGCTGGCTTGTTGTGAAGGTTTCACTCTGTGGCCAGAACATCTCAACCCTTTGAAGTTGCTGAATATTTTCACTGTTACTGTTCTGTTGAAACTGTTCTCCCTGTTGCTGCCAGTGACATCTTTCTAGACAAATGTGGTAGTCTAAACAGTAGTATTTGAGAGTTAATCCAACCTCATCTTGTTGACAAGTTTCTCCTGCCTTCCGTTCTATCACTATTCACACTTCTGGCTCTTGTTTTTTTGAATCAGTCTTCTCTCCATGGACTTACCATTTCCTGCTCCTCGACTTGAATGTCTAGACTCAATTTTCTGCTCTTATTTCTCCAATCATTGCTTTGAAAACCTCATAACACAAGCTGCTATCTCTGATGCTGAAGAATGTAAATGAATGGACGAATGAACACATGAATGCCTATATTTACTTTTGCTATCTGAGGGATATGGCCAATCCACTACCACCTCAGACTTAGTGAGACTAAAAGTAATTTGTGAGTCAACTCTCTCCAGCTATTTAAATGAAGGCACCCATAGTATTTCTCAAATTAGGAATAATTAAAAATAGGGCACAGTCATCTTTTCAGAATGAGCAAAACCCTTTCTGATCTAAAGATCCTAAGTTAGGACCTTCACTAAGGAGCCAGGTTCTTAGCCCACTGTCACTGGAGTCATTGTGTATGTCATCCTGTCACTTATTAGAACCACTGAATTCTTTTCATCCCAGTTCTACCTCATCCTAGATGTGGGAAAAGTTATCCCCCCCATGAATGTGTCACCATCTTTGTATGTAAAAGCAGAAAAATAGTCCTTCCTTAAGGTTCATTCAGCAAGCATTTCATAAGAGCCCATGCCTTCCAGGTGTGTGTGAGGAGCAAGTGTCCATACATGCTGGAGGGACAGCCCCTTCCCTTGGAAAGCCACAGTGTTGGGTAAAGAAGCAAGTAAACAAGTAGTAGACAGCTGTATCAGGTCAATAAGCACAGGGAAGTTAGGGTTAAAGAAGATAACTCCTGCTACTGAGTATCTGGAGTGTTCAGTAAATACTAGCTCTCCTTGGAACTTACAGAGGAGAAAGTGGGATCTTAACAGGGAAGGAAACCATCTGGCCAGGGAAGAATGGGAGACTGTTTCATATACTAGAAAACCCTGAAGAGGTGGAAAGTCAGCTGTACTCTGGAGGAGGCAGGGGGTTTATGGAAGGGTTGCAGAGGGGTCTGAGAGATCATACCGCACGCACACACCTGGGGCGCAGAACTGTGTCCTTGTGGTTTTGTTTATGGTATTTTCCCTGATGCTTTGCTCCCAGGATATTGAGTCCTTGATGTCTGAGGGAAATAAGTCTCGAACAGTAGCTGCAACCAACATGAATGAAGAAAGCAGCCGCTCGCATGCTGTGTTCAACATCATCATCACACAGACGCTGTATGACCTGCAGTCCGGGGTGAGGGGCGAGGCAGAAGGTTGGGGTTGGGGGAAACCCAGAGTACAGCAGGGGGAGGTTTGTCACAGTTGGATTTGGTAGCTGGACATTTTATGTGGGCCTACTAAGTGAGCTGCTTTGCCTAAATCATTTAGTTTTTTAGGTCTTCTTTTTATATGATGGCTTTTTTAAAAACTGGATTTTGTGTGTAAACTCCCATGACAAAATCACCATGCAGCTTTTAACATGTATCCTTTTGTATTGAAATTGACTTAAAACCTGCTAGGTCTACTGCATGACTATTGAGGTATAATAAAGAGGAAACTATGACATTTAGCCTAAAAACCTATATTTCAAAAGAAGGAACTGACCCAAACGTGTAGGAATCCTTGTGTCCTAAAGTCTCCTCATCAGCACATTTGGTCTCCAGCTCTGGGGCTGGATTCTGGAAAGCTGGATATGCTTCCTGCCTTGCTGCAGTACAAAGGACACTATTCTACACCAGTTTACATTTTGAAGTGAAAATCTTTGGTCTCTAAGATCTTGAGAAATCTGCTGTGCTGGAGCAGGATGGATAGATACCATACAGGATTTGCATTAATGTGTGTTGTTTCTCTCTTGTTTCCTGCAACTAGAACTCAGGAGAGAAGGTCAGCAAGGTCAGCTTGGTAGACCTGGCGGGTAGCGAAAGAGTGTCTAAAACTGGAGCTGCGGGCGAACGACTAAAAGAAGGCAGCAACATTAACAAGTAAGGTGACCTTTGTGAGGACATCCTGGGTGATTCTCCTGTCCTGACTCCCCTACACAACCACGTTTTTTGTTGTTGTTGTTTTTGTTGTTGTTGTTGTTTTGCTCCTGGCATTCAAACCCTGGACCTTCTATGTGCTAGGCAAAGGTTTTACTCTGAGCTACACCCTAGCCGCATCTACCCATCTACTCATTCACCTATCTACCTATCTAATCGATTATGTTAGTGGTGAATAAGCCCAGGTCCTCATACTGAGCTACATCCCCAGGCCTTTTTAAATTTATTATTTTGAAACAGGGTCTCACTAAGTCACTGAATTGCCGAGGCTGGGATTTAATTTGCAGTTCTTCTGCCTTTGCCTCCCAGAGTGCTGGGATTATAGGTATGCACCAACACACTCAGCTTATCCTGGCCTCTCTTGTGTTTTAGGGAGAAATTTGTTGCATTATGATTGGCGATTCTGATGCAAGGTTGTTCACAGTGTTGTAGCTTTAGTAAACTGAGTTTAAAAAAAAAAGGCTGCCTCTGAGCAGATGCTCAAAGTTTACTAAGTAGCCCTGCCCCCCTAATGGTACCAACGCTTAGGGATACCATCATACTTACAGATGGTCGCTGACATAAGATGGTTGGGCATAGGATTGTTTGACATTACAGTGGTTTGAAAGCAAAGTGCGTTAGTAGAAACTGTACTTCACATTTTAGACTTAGATCTTTTCCTGGGCTAGCAACATATGGTCTGATCCTCTCTTCTAATAATCGGGAGTGGCAGCAACCACAGCTCCCAATCAGCAACTCTATCAAGGAGGAAAGAAGCAATAATCTATAATATATTGTGTGGTGAAGTTCGGATATTTGGAAATTTGGGCATGTTACATGTGTTTTCAATTTAGGATAAGTTTATTAAGACTGCATAAAAGCCGAGGAACATCTGTAATGCAGTCTTAGGTAAAATGCAGATCTCGTCTTCATTAACTTTGGCTGCTTATTCTCAAAGGAAAACATGGTTTAAATCCTCTCATAAGACTAATACTGTGTTAGAAAAATTTAACACTGGTTAAATAACTGCCATCCTGGAGTCTTGCCATTTGGCATGAATGCCTAGGTGTGCCCAGTGCTGCAGTACAGGCTGGAAGAAGGCAGAGGGGGAAAAGATGCCAGCGAGACACAGGAGATACAGGTGTTCCTTATAGAAGGCTCTGCAGAGCTACAGAGGACAGTCTTGTGCACAGTGTCCATGCAAATCCCTCTGCTTTCCAATTGGAGGTGGAGCAGTTTGTATTTAAAAGTGAATGCTCGGGCCAGATTGCCTGGGTTTTATCCTGCATCTGCCAGTTACTATGTGTGTATGTCAGGGGCAGAAGATTTAACCTGTTTGTGCCATACTTTTCTCATCTGTAAAATAGACATATTAGTAGTATCTATTTCATAGAATTGAGGATTAAGTCCTAGCATGTGCTAAGAACAATGCCTGGATTGCAGTAGACACATAAAAAATATTAATTGTTATAGCTGTGTTTTTACAAATTGGCATAATCACTGTCATCATGTCAGGTTCCAATGAAAATAGTTTGAGTCTGTATTTGTAACTGTTTTCTGCCGAGCATAGTAATTTAGGATTTTGCTTCGAACAGAATTTGAGAAGAGGAAATATATGCAGGGCCATGGTTTGTGTAACTTGCACTTTACAGTGATACTGGCACAGTACAATTTTAGCATATAAAATTTTAAAAATTAGAACTAAAACATTGTTCCCTCTATTAGACAGAAATAGCTCACTCGCTGGGAAAGACTGCTACTTGAGGGCCTTAATCTTTCAGTCAGCCTGTCTCCTGCTCTAATAACAAGGGATTTTGCTACATTTCATGACAAGGCCTTGCAGGATCCCAGCTGGCACTGCAGTTCTGTTCCGCAGTGAGCTCAAGAAGAGGACAGGATATAGAAATGAGAGTGTGAGGGAGAAGGTACCAAAGAAAAGATTATCCCTTTTCCTAGAGATTCCTTTCTGGTGCTGAGCCTTGCCAACCCTTGGCCTGCTGGGTGAGCTTGTGGGGTAACGTGAGAAAGACTGAGCTGTAGACTTGGAAAGTGTTAGAGTGCATGTGTATGTCTGGCCTTGATGTAGGATGACAGTGACTTTGACTCATCTCTTGCTAGTCTTCTGAGCGCTCACTGAGATACAGTGGTACCTCAGTTCACAAATGCTTTTGTACACAGATTGGTTTGCAAACAGAAGTATTTGGGAAATTTTTGCTTTTGTTCGCAAACTCCACATCGGGTGGCACACATGGCCACAGCCATCGTTCCCACACAAACACAAACGTGACCATCTTTTCCAGCATCATGGAATTACATTCATGGATTGAGAGGCCGCTGTAATGACTCATGGATCTTCCTCTCAGCAGTGTGAGATGTGTCTTCCCTCCTCATTGTGTAGATGAGAAAACCAAAGCAGGGAACAGTTACATGTGTCTCAGGTCAGCAGGCTCTCAGTACAGATCTTGGCTTTGATGACACACAAGCTGCAGGGCCTGGGCCCCACCACCCTGCTACAGTCAGGGTGCCGCACATTCCATTTGCCTGGAACAGCCCACTTGATACTTTTGCCTCAGGGCAATATTAATGGTGCCCCTTAAATTTGTAGACTAACTTATTGACTACCTCAAGCTATGTGACAACATTTAGGTCTTCTAACAACTGGCTGTTTTGTATAACAACTTGTTGAGCTGAGGGGGCTTTTCTCAGCATAAATCATTCCTAAATTTTACTCTTAAGTCTTTCACAAATGCATATGTATATTACTTACTGCAGTTTGTGAACTAGGTAGAACCTTCAGTTTTAGTGCATTTTATAGCTTTCAGAACATTTTTACATGCTTTATTTCATGGGGGGCTCAGAAGAGGTATTTTTATCTGTTAGTATTTTGAAGATGAAAAGCAAGTATTTTGAAGATGAAAAACTGAAACGGGAATATAGCATATATGAAAGGCCATCACAGATTTATTAAGCTTCTAAATGCTGGGGGTGCACAAAGAACTAAACACTGTGGTAGGTGGGGTAACACCTCCCACCACCAAACGTATCTTCATTCTCATTGCCAAACCCTGTATTCTTTACAAGGCAAAGAGACTTACGGTTTTAGTTAAAGCGATGATGTTGAGATGGGAGATTATCTAGGCAGGTCCTATGTAGTTACAGGACATTTACAAATAAAAGAGGGAGGTAGATAAAGTAGAGACCAAGTGATACAGAGAGGAAAAGACTTGAGTGAACACTACTTAAAGATGATGGCAGCAGTGTGAGCCAAGGCAGGGAAAAATGGAACACAGAACACCACCAGAGCTTTCAGAAGGTTGCAGTCTCGCGGACATCTGGAGTTCAGCCCAGTGAGATGCATCCCGTACTTCCAAGCCCCCAGAGCTGCAAGGGTAGGAGGATTTTTCTCACTCAGTAGTTCAAGAGCTTCGGTCACACAAGCCTGCCTCATCTGTATCTACTGCCTCATCTGTATCTACCTTTGCAGTCTTCACTTGCACATTGCCCACCATTGCCTAGGATTGCTCCAGAAGCCATGTAGCGTATTTGCTGAACTTCCTAAAAGCCTAAGTGTTGTGAACTTTAAGGTACAGAGTGGCCCAGGGATTTCAGAAAAGAGATGTGGACCTGCTGTTTTGATCCAGTTTAGCAAATGTGTACTGAACACTGACTAGGTGTAAGAACATAGAGAGAGGTAGAGTGGGCCATTGGCAGTGGGAATACCCATGGACCAGCTATACTAAACCCAAAGTTTTGCATGGAGCAGAGGGAGTACAGGGGAGGGGTGATTAACACAGCTGTGGGGGGGGGGGAGGTAGGCAGTCCAGAGCAGACCCTGCAGTATTCCAGTTCTATAAACCAGCTGTGTGACCTTATTTCTTCATCAGTAAAATGTAATGAGGAAACTAACCCACAAGTATAGTTGTTTTGAAGACTAAACTACTTGCTTTTTGTAAAGTGCTTGTGTGACACACAGAAAACTATATTTGAGTGCATGTTAATAAAATAAAAAGTCAAAAACTACTAATAGTTCCACAAATGACTTTCTAAGCTTTGTAATCAGTGCCCAGTTAAGTTCTAAAACTGAAGCAGTCTCTGACATGTTTCCCAAGCTTCTCCCACCGCCTCCTTGGGCTTGTTTGATGGCGCATTGGTAATCCTCTTAAGCAGACCTGTCAGGGACTCCACACAGACATCAGTGTCTGCTTAATGGGCTGTGGATTTAGGGACTTCATCTCTCCTGAAGCTCTTAAGAGCTTACAGAATACATTATTCCTTCATCTGAAAAGCTAAAACGCTGTGCGCAGGTTTGGGGCACGGGTATTCTGTGGACCATATTCACAGGGACACCCTGTGTCTAGGGAAGATGGAGTAGGAAGTCATTCCTGCCTCTGGGGTCTGGCTGCTTCAGCTTCCTTGGGAACTCACGTAGATCCTGAAAAACTGTAATGTCCTGAACTTTGAAAGTGCTTCTATTTTATCCCAATGACGTCCAGTCACTAAATGCAAATAAGAGGCATCCAGTGACCGTCATTCCCAGCCACATTTCCATTCCAATTGCTGTGGTTAAATATAGTATATATTTGACACTCCCCCCAAGTGGGTCCTTCTGAATACTTGTTCCAGGAATATGCATACCTGTTATTTCTAGGACTATGTCATAAAAATTGATTTAATAATTTACAAGCTTTCTGTATTTAACAGTTTGTGGGACTCAATCCCCCACACCTTTTCCTTCTTGAATGTTTTTCATAGCTCCTTTGTTTATTTCCTTTCAGAAATCTCGCTTTATATCCCAAATGACCAAACATGAATTTGTATCCAGGGTCCGTGAACACAGCCTACTTCTATCCACTATTCAAGGGTGGGGGCTCTTGGTAATTTATAGCTAGCACATTGCAATGTCAAAGCGTATTAGGAATGAAATACCTAATTGGATGTCTTTGTGTTTAGCATGAGGGAACCAGAAAAGACAACGACAATCTCCTTGGGTCGTAGTAGCCAGGTCTTTTGGGGAATGCGACAGGGTTTCTCCTCTGTTTCCTAAATATTTCTATGAAGCATTCTTCAGGTGGCTCTTGGAAGCAATACTTATAAAACTTCCTTTGGAGATTCATAATGATAAAAGCCTCAAGAAGTACTTCAGGAATGAGTCCTAGTTAACTTTAGGTCATCATTCCCTAAACTTATTTGGTGACAGAATTCTAGGTGTAACACATGTTAAGATCTCCATAACAAGTGTTTATTTAAACACAGTTTTGGAAATGTTTACATGTAGTTTATTGTTTTGTCACAGCTGTTGAATGTAAATGATATTGAGAATGATACTCATTAGATGAATATTGAGTTTGATGATTAACCACTGGGAAACACTATATAAGGAAATGGCACTCATACTATAGGCGTAACCATTTTCTTTTCGTGGCAGTTATTTGATGGTGCTGTCATTTCCCTACAGTTTGTAACCCATATGCTTTTGCATCTCTACTGTTAAGAATAGGAGCTTCCTCGGGAGACTGCTCAACTTGAATGTTAAACTGGAATCCACTTATTTTGTTGTCTTTCATCTAATTCTTTAACAGTCAAAGACTGAAGGACCGAGGATTTAGCTCAGTGGCATAAGCGCCTGCCTGACAAGCATGAAGTCATGCGTTTGATCCCCAGTACAAAAAAAAAAAAATCAAAGATTGCTTTTTGCTGTAGGGAACAAGAACCAGCTACAGTGACAATGAAGTGACGGTTATGTCATTTAACAAAAAGTGTGGTAGCTAACACAGCACCTCAGAAATGCCCACCATTCCACCAACCTAAAAGTCCTTATGACTTCAAGATGGCTCTACCATTTTAGGCATCGTATCCATATCTGTGGTCTAAGCAAAAGGAAGGCAGAGGGAGAAAAAGCACAGCCTTCTGTAGGCTGAGCAGAAGTTTTAATCAGGAGAACAGTAGCTTTCTTGGAAGCCTTCCCCAGTAATGTCTGCCTGCAGCTCCTTGGCCAGAGCTGTTTCATGCTGCAAAGGATGTGGAGAGGGGAGTTTTTAGCTCAGCACTTTGCTTCCCAGCAAAACAGGATTCTGTTAGCAACTCACACACAGTGTGTCCCCAAAGAATCACTGAATCAGTCCCTTAGAAGCAGAGGTACATGTTCTATTCTCTAGTGGGTTCTGGACTTAGATTAACTCAGTACTGTAGATATTTACTGAGTAATCTCCCTAAGCCAGCACAGTAATTGCGTGGAGGAATGTGTATAGCAGTGTATGGTTTCTGCCCTCAAGGTGGTCATAGTCTAAGTGGAGAGACACAGGTATACAGAGTCTTTGTATACATACAAGTTAGAAAGTATTATGTATGTGGTCTTAGAGACAGATCATTTAAAAAAGGTAAAATAACACATTTGAAATCCATCTGAAACAGTACAAATAGCTCACATCACATCTTATCTCTTCCCAAGGGAGAAATTTGATGGTTAAAGTTACAAAGGAAACTTTGTAGGTTGGGTGAAAGTACAAAAAATGAAAAAGATTGAATGACTCAGTTTTTTCCCTTATTGATTATATTTACTGGTGCAACCTTTATTTTGTTTTTTATTCTCCCAGGTTTCATATACTTTCTTTTTGATCCTGAATTCTCCATTATTATAGATAAGTAAGTTTAACATTTTTTCCCCTATCTTAAAATACTATGGGCTATGGGTATAGCTCAGTGATGGAGTGCCTGCTTATTAATATGCACAAGGCCCTGACTTCTCCCCACAGCATCGCCAAAACATAAAACAAAACATGGCTATCTGTTTATAAATGTCTCTTCTTTCCTCTCCAGTCAGCCCCTCCCCTAGCCCCACCCTGCCCAAGAATTTGTGGTAAGAGATTTGAAGCTTAGAGGCTTCCT
Organism: Dolichotis patagonum; assembly: GCA_004027295.1. NCBI lineage: Eukaryota > Metazoa > Chordata > Mammalia > Rodentia > Caviidae > Dolichotis > Dolichotis patagonum. Next base: position 21,579 of record PVJX010007522.1, read on the forward strand.
GTGTCCAAGTCCAGCAGGTCCAGGGGAGGAGTGGCACTTTGGTAGAATTAGAAAGATTCCTGGGATAACTTTTCCTGTCCCTAAAATTGGCAAACAACTGCCACCCTGTTCTGTATCTTTGTGAGGCCAATTGGCCACCCCTAGTCTCTGCTTAGGAAGACATTTCCAGCAAGATTAAAAAATTAATGTTTTGGTTATACTTTAAGGCTCTCTGGCAGTAAAATTCCCATTAAAATAAGCCTGTTGTTGAACTTTCAGACATGGAAATTTAGTTTTAGGGATTCTAGATCATTGCTTCTGGGTGGAACCTGGAAAGGCAGGAAGGTGTAGGTGAACTATTACCTCTCACTGGGAAGCTCAATTACCTGGCGTTCATTTTATTTTGGTTACAAGGAGATGGTAATAGGTTTAGATAAAACTCTTGTTTTGAATGTTCTTGTGCTATTACGTAAAAAGGATCTAATAATAGATTTCTCAAGCTGGATAAATTATACGGCAAATTATAGTTGACTGTTCACATCCATGGCAGATCCAACCACCTGTAGATTAAAAATGTGAAGGGGTTGCATCTCTACTGAATATGTACACTTTTTATTGTAATTATTCCCTAAATAATCTAACATAACAACTATTTACATAACATTTACATGATATTAGGTGTTATCAGTAATCTTACAGATGATGTAAAGCATATGGGAGAATGGATGTAGCCTATATTCATATTCTAAGCCCTTTTGTGTAAGAGACTTGAGCATCCACAGATTTGCTGTCTCGAGGGTCCCTGATTTGAGGAATGATCATACACGTGGAAGCTAGAGTTGTGTAACTATTTCTGTACAACCTCACCGCTTTGCTGCTAATGCGTTAAAGAAGAACTATCAAAGAGCCCGTTGTTTTAGACTAAGCTCCTGCTCTGGGCCCCAACTGATTAGACTGAAAATCCAAATGGAATCACTCACGCTAAAGTTTCAAGTCACTAAGATGAAACTAGTCAGATTATGTGACCTTCTAAGAAATTAGAAGGCATTAAAGATGTAAGAACCAACTTTCCCAAACAGACCAGTTTCAGTTGTCATGACAGTGATCTTCTTTCTGCCTTGATACTTAACCAAGAAAAAGGTAAAAGTAACCCAGTGTTAACCAGTTATTTTCTTACTCTCTTTCTCTGTACCTGTCTTATGAGAAATACAACTTTAAAGTGACTAAACCTCTCTCTTTGTAGTTCTGCTTTTTTAAAAAAAAATTATTTGTTTATTTATTTTTTCTTTTTGAGACAGGGTCTCACCATGCAGTTAAGGCTGGCCTTGAGCTCACTTTGTAGCCCAGGCTGTTTTCCCACTCACAGTGATCCTCTTGCCTTAGCCTTCCAAGTGCTGGGAATATAGGTGTGCACCATCACACCCAATTTAGTTTGTATCAATTAAAATTATTTCTGCTGCATTTCCTAGTAAAATACCTAAGATAATTTCACGTTCTTTGAAGAATTGTTTGTAACCAAAAACTAGTGTTTCAGTACCTGCAAAATGTTAACAAAAAAATGCCTTATATGCAGAATACAGGGCTTCATGCCTGTAATCCCAGCAATCAGGAGGCTGAGGCAGGAGGTTCAGGAGTTCAAGGCCAGATTGAAACCCTAGGAGGCACTGCCAAAATGCGGAGTACTGCTCCTACTGTAGGTTTTTCACTAAATAGGTCTGGGAAAGGGTCTGAAGTTTTGTGTTTCTACAGAGTTCTCAAGTGATTATAATGCTGCTGCTGCTGCTCCCAGGCCCACACTTTGAGAATGTAAACCTAGACAACTTCCTGTGTGTGTGTGTGTGTGTTCCTGGTATAGTTTACCTGGAGCTCTCAAACTTTAGCGTGTGTGTGTGCATCTGCTGGGGATGACTCAGTAAGACTAGGAAGGTTTTCAGGCTTTCTTGATTGGCTCCAAAGTAGCATCCTGCAACTTTGGGCAGCTGGGGTTGGAAGAGAAGCCGTGTGCTGCTGTCTAGATAGTTCTTTGTTTTTGTACAACTATAATAACCCTACAGCAAATAAATGTTGACAGCTTTAAGCAGATGAATAAGCTATATCCTGTGTGGTAGAAGGATGCTATGCAGATTGTATGACTATTCTGGGAAACAAGGCCAGAGGCCAGAATAGTCTAAATTAGACCTAAAGAGTATGGCTTGGGCTTTTAACTTAATTTGGAGTGAATTAAAATTTTCTAGTGTGATCTTTTAAGTACATGTTTACAGTTTGTAAAATGTAAGTTTCAGAGATCCCATGCTTGACTACAGTGTTTTCTTACAGGAATTTCAAATTCATTATTTTTGTCTTATTTGTTGTTGTTACTGATTTGTTAGTGTTAGGGTCTTATTATTCTGCATATTTTATACTTGTTACCTAGAAGAATTACTGTTTTATGGAAATAAAATAAATATGCAGTAGAACTAATTTTTCATTTTTTTTCCTGGCAGATCACTTACAACCTTGGGGCTGGTTATATCCTCACTGGCTGACCAGGCAGCTGGCAAGGGTAAAAACAAATTTGTGCCTTATCGAGATTCCGTCCTCACTTGGCTTCTTAAGGTAATTCATTGCTCTGGCATCATCCTAGTCCCACTAGAAACTGTATATTTCAGATGTGACAGCTGAAAGATATGTGCAGAGCTAACCAAATGCAACAAAGAACTATCCTGATATTACTGTTACCCTAATTCATGGGGATGCAGATAAACACTTCCCGTTGCTTTTTATTCCACAGTACTGTTGGTTTACAGGTATTATTCATTGTTGTGAACAAGAAAGGCCACGTGTTAACTTGTCATGAAATAATTTGTGAAATACAAACACATTTCCACATAGCACTTTCTTCATCCAGAATGTCCCACATGTGTAATTTTTGCTGCTTTCGTCATACGTGTTGTGCTTCCCTTTTATGCTATTTGAATGCTTTACAGGACAATCTGGGGGGCAACAGCCAGACTTCTATGATAGCCACCATTAGCCCTGCTGCAGACAACTATGAGGAGACCCTCTCTACGTTAAGATACGCAGATCGAGCCAAGAGGATTGTGAACCATGCTGTTGTGAATGAGGACCCCAATGCCAAAGTCATCCGGGAACTGCGGGAGGAAGTAGAGAAACTGAAGGAGCAGCTTTCACAGGCCGAGGTAAGATCACCCTTGTGCTCCCTCACTTGTGTACCTGACCAGTGAGGACATGTTAGCTCCAGGTTCTGTGTCATCTCCATGTGACTCAGCATTTCAGTGTTTGTTGGCGTGGGCTTTATGTCAGTAAGTGTTATGAAGACCAACATGAGTAATTCAAGACTTCTGTCCTAGCAACTTGTAGCCATGAAGGCAAACAAGATAATTCCTGCTACCGCCTAATTGTTTGCTTCAGTAAAGCAATTAGCCCTGGTGAAGTCCTGAGAACTAAGTGTGTTCTTTTTATTTGCACTGTAGATTATTTCTACCTGGTCTTGTAACTTTCATCTCCCTGTTAAGTCAAGGAGACAGCATGATCATGGAAGGAAACATTAGAGATAATTCTGCAGTCTTTTTTCATGTTTGCATTTATATGAGCCTTTAGAGGGTATCAAAAGCAATATTTTTGCCTTGTTACCATCTGTCCTTAGCTTTCCCCAAACTTTAGTAACCATGTACTTTTCCAGGTATCTTATGTTTTGCAGATTTCTGAGTGAGGCCCTGGGTCATTTGAAATAGGTATAGGGACTGACATTGAGGCCAGGTACCTTAGCTGAAGTTGCGTGTTTCCTTGTGTCAGGACTTGAGTGTGATCTGTTATGGTTGAAATAGGAAGTACCCCCCTACACACTCATGTAGTGAGGATTTGATCCCCAATGCAGCAGTGTTCAGAGGAAAAAGGCCTAGAGAGGTGACTAAATCATGAGGGTAATAACTTTTCCAATGGTTTGATCTACTGTTGAGTCCATAGTTGAATGAACTAGTAGAAGGTGGGGCATGGTTGGAGGAAGCAAGTTGCTAGAGGTGCCTGTCTCTCTGTGTATCTGGTCCCCTGCTCCTTCCTGTCTGGCAGTCCCTTGCCTCCAGCGAAACAGCTTTTCTCTGCCATGCTCTTCTGCCACAATGCTTCTGCTTTGGGACCAGTAGCCGCGGGCTAAATCATCTAAAACTATGAGTCAAAATAAACCTTTAAGTTATATATGTCAGATTCTTTGTCCCAGCTGTGAAGCAATGACTAATACAGGAACTGATATTTCTAAGGTCACATTTCTTCACACCATTCTTTCCTGATCCCACTTTGATGGTAGGGTAGGATGGGGTATAATGGTTCTGAAGTTTCTTTAGGTAGATTATCTACATCCTTCCTCTTGTTTCTGAATTTTCATCTTGACTGTGACCATAATATCTAGGCCAGAAGACCACAGCAGTATGTGGCTAAAGGAAAGAGAAAAGAAGCCACAGGGGTCCACCTAGAACTTCTGAGTGTATCCCCCTGTATCTGGCACTAAGTGTCATTCAAGCTCTCCTAATGTCGAGAGACCCAAGCATACTAAGGAAGCTCCAGATCGTCACCATTCCAAATGTAGTCAAGCATACCCTGTTGTGACTCATGAGCCATAAGAGTATCAAAGCAAGTCACTGCCAAGTAAAGCCCTCTGAGTTCTCAATCTGTACTTGTCTGTGTTTAGACCCCTTACTGCACAAATTCAGAGGGAAACTACTGCCCAAACCAGATGTCTTGCTTTAAGAGAATAATAAATAAGCTAAATGTATCACTATCCATGGAGAAAAGTGGCATAAAGAGCCCAGATTCACATTTTAATCTAAGTGAGAAAAATCTTTATCTTTCCTGGTAGGTTAATATAGCTTTGTATTCATGGCAGTATGTGTTAGTATCTGACTTATTGAAAAAGAAATCTGCAAAAGTAGCTTTTTTTTCCCCTACATTGATGTTTTGAAGATGAATGTTAGCTAACTTTAGACCTTTATATGTGAAATTTAAATACAGTGAATAAAATGGCTGCCATGGCTTGTCTCCTGTTTGTTCAGGGCACTGGTATTTCTTTTCCTCCTCGAAGCAGACACAGCTATGTCCTCCTACATTTCATTGTTAGTAAAGATCTAAGAGCCACTCCAACAGTATTTGACTTAATTGCTTCCAATGGACTCCTGATACCTACTTATGAATGACATAAGTATTCATTGTATGCATCTCGTACATAATGGTAGGAAATTTTGAAAGTCAGCTGTATCTGCTTTTATTTTAAAGGCCATGAAAGCCCCTGAACTAAAAGAGAAGCTCGAAGAATCTGAAAAACTGATAAAAGAACTAACAGTGACGTGGGAAGAGAAGCTGAGGAAAACAGAAGAGATTGCACAGGTAGCCTAGTAATTTAGGCCTAACTCTGATCCTTTTCCTTCAAAAGGCTTGAGTGTCTGTCTGCTGGACCAGAGACTGCAGAGATAGTTTTAGACATCAGCGTCATGTCTTTTACCAGTTAACAAGTTGGTTCATAATATTTGCTAAAAAGAATGTTAGAGAGTGCTGCATTTGAGTAGGCAGGATTAAAGGAAAAATCTTTCTTCCTGCTCTTCTCATTGAAGCAAAAGTCTGACTTGTGATTTTGAGGTCACCTGGGTCACACCCCAGAATGGTTGTCTTTTTATGTCTGCTTGATGTCCCAGCGGCACCGTCACCAGATGTCATGCATGGCAAGCTCGCAGTGAACTTTGTTGAGCTGAGTAGAATGTGTCATCTTATTGGCATCGTCCCCAGAAACAGTGACTGACTTTTTCCATGGATACATCTTGTGAATAGAGCAACAAATAGAGTTCACTGCTTCTGTCTGTTTTTGTGCTCAGGAGAGACAACGACAACTGGAGAGCATGGGGATTTCCTTGGAGACGTCTGGCATCAAGGTGGGGGATGACAAGTGTTACTTAGTCAACCTGAATGCGGACCCTGCTCTCAATGAACTTCTGGTTTATTATTTGAAGGTGAGAATATACATAAACAGGCAATTGCGGTCCTAAACCATTCACGTACAATTCCCAGTGGAACCTGAATGCCTGTCCCCTTGATTGCACCTTTTGAAATCCAGTTGAACCTTCATTCACACAGTACAATGATGGACAGTACAGTCCTGTGACCACTGAGAATGGAAAACAGCTCTGTTGTTCCAGCCGGGACTGGGCAGTTGGGCTCAACTCCCTGCTAGTGCAGGCTTCAGAGGGGCAGGAGTAGGCAACTATAGGTGTCCAGGCAGTCCTGCCTGTAGGAGAAGATTTCAGGAGTGAGGTGACAGGGATTCTGAGAGTATCCCTGCATAGCCTTGGAGGTCCTTAGTACACTTCTGAGGAATTCTAAGATCTTAAGATCGGCCTGAGCCTGAAAAGGTCTTTGCACTGGGCATGTGATGCATAGCTGTAATCCTAGCACTCCAAGAGGCCAAAGGAGAAGAATTACAAATTTGAACCTACTCTGGACAACTTAGTGACTTAGGGAGACCTTATCTCAAAATTTGAAAATAGAAAGGGCAACTGTGGTGGGGCAAGAGAGCTTCTGTGCCAGATTAGATAACTGTGTTCTTCCAGGTCTGTTCTGCATAAGCCTACATCCTCAGGAAAGAACTTTTGATCTCATGGTCACCTTTCCAGTGTGGCCTCCTGGGGTCAGCATTGTGCATTGACCATGTTAGTTGGGTTATTGCGGCAATTCTCAAACTTTCTGGCTTTAGATCCCATTTACACTCTTAAAAAATGTATCAAGGACTCCAAAACCTTTGTTTACCTAGGTTGTATCTATGTGTACTTATTGCATTAGGTTTTTTGTTTAGTTTTGGTTTGTTTTTTGGATTTTTGTTTTGTTTTATTTGGGGGTTTGTTTTGTTTTGTTTTTGTATTACATTTTAAAACTGAGAACATTTTAAAATACAAATTTAAACATTATTCTTTGGAGAACATCTTATCACACACTGATGTAAAATCTCCAATGTATTACATGATAAAATGAAAACAGACACAAATAACATTTTTGTATTTTTGTTAAATCATTTCACCTCATGAGCTTCCCTAAAGATTCTCAGAGATGCACGGAGTTTCCTGAGCACATTTTTAGAACTGCTGACCTGTTTGTGTAGTAAGTAGAGTGAGAATCTCGTCATCTCACCCTGAACACCCTGATTTTATCTGATCTCAGAAGCGAAGCAGAGTGGGGTCTGATTAATACTTGGATAAGAGAAATAAGACATCTGCTTATACAGGGCCCAGCTGACATTACTATAGGGCATTCAGTTGACCATCAGGGCATATTTCTGAACTCATAAAATGATTAAGAAATAAATTGCTTTTGAAACTGTATTTACTTTAAAGTGCCAAGACCCACATTTTCTTTGTAGGAAAATATTATCACTATGATTAAATAATTTATAGGGCAACAGAAAAAATTGCTCTGTGCATAAACAGGAGCTTATCAGTGACTAGATCACCAGTAATTGAAGTCGAGTTGTGCCTGAGGTTCAGGGGACTTAAAATCATACTGACCTCTATATTGTGTAACTCAAGCCTTCAGTACTCAAATATTGGCATTAAAAAGTACAATTATTTTTAACATTTTAAAAGTATGTATTAAGCTCTGCGACAGCTTGATGGTAGCACACATACTTAGCATATTCAAGGTCCTGGGTTCAATCCCCAGCACCCGAAGAAAGTTATATATTGTCTTAGTTACTTTTTACTCATTGCTGAGACAAAATACCTGAAGCCCAAAGTTGGAAAAGGAAAGGTTTATTTCTTACAGTTTTTGGAGGTTTTAGTCCATACTCAGTTGGCTCCAAGGCAGGGTGGCATGGCGGGGCTTCAGTTTATGGCGGCAGCAAACAGCAAGACGGAAACCCGCAAGAGAGAGACACACCTTCTCCCTGCCATTACATCACATCCTGGCTCCACCCCCTAGGAGGGTGTAGCACTGACACCACCAATCCAAGCACTAGACAATGAACCAGTCACAAATGTACAATGCAAATACATGAGGCCTGGGGGCTACCGACATAAACCATGACATATATAGTACTTGTTCTGGTTCCCTTCACCCTAAAGAAAATTAAATTAAAAAGAAAAGAAAACAATCTTAGAGGGAGAAACGACTTGCTCATCAGCACTTAAATTGTAAGTACTTAAGTCAATATTTGGACCCAAGGTACTCAGCTATCAAGTATAATTTCTTTGTTTTAAAACAATATGTAATTGCCATTGACCAGGGATCTTTCTTTAAGTGTTTAAGCACTTTAAAAAAAAATTAGTGTGTTAAGGTAAGCATTTGGCTTCTGATGTTCCAGATAGCTAGCATGGTTCATTTAATAATAGTCATGTTTATCTTGCTGGGTTGTTTACATTGATTGGGATAAATTTTCATTGAGTTGCTAATTAGAGTGGGTTTTTCTTCAATAATCTGTTACTAGGATCATACCAGGGTGGGTGCAGACACCTCGCAGGATATCCAGCTCTTCGGGATAGGAATCCAGCCTGAACACTGTGAGATCGACATTGCGGGCGATGGAGACATCACCCTTACTCCTAAGGAAAATGCAAGGTGAGAGAAACTTCATGTGTCTTGCATGCCTGGTTTTCATAAGGAAAAGTCTGCTCTATCTGTTTGCCCCAGTTCTATCAAAGTTAAGAGCACACTGGGTCTACAGGAAGAATTGTTTTCTGTTTGTAGAGTAGTACAGCAACACTTAGAGAGCACTGACTCCATTATTATCAGTATAACCTAAATCACCAGCATTGAATATTGCTGTGAAGGAGTGTTTGTTTTCAGTCTCTCTGAGCTTTAATGTCCTATAAAGATACATGAGCCTATATACAAAAAGTGACTTATTAGAGAAACTAAAACTGAGTATCATATCTCTTGTTTTTCTTTATCAAACTTCACCACTTCACCTTTTTTTTTTGAGACAGGGTTTTCCTATGCAGTTCAGGCTGTTCTTAAACTTGTAAACAGTTCTCCTGCCTCAGCCTCCCAAGTGCTGGGATTACAGGAGTGTGCCACCCAGCTTATAATTTTTAAATTATCAGAAAAACTTTTAAGTGAGGTATTCCTTTAATACTGATACATATTTTTTTCTTGTTTTGTTTGTTCATTTTTGTTTTGGGAGTGTTGAGGTTTTGCTTTTGTTTCCAAATTTGGACAAAATATCCCACCAGGAATATTTCTGCCTCCACCAAGAGCACATCATGTCAAACTGTCTCTCAAAGACAGCCCTTGATCTCGGAGTGTGTGTTTCAGTGTGGTTACAGATTCCACTGTTATTTCTTAAGCTGTTATTTGGAGTACATCTATTAAGAGAAACCTCCCCCAGTGATCTCTTTGTGTGCCCACGCTGGGTCTGTGTCCTGTTCACCCTCCTGATGTCCTCTCTGTGTTCCTTCAGGTCCTGTGTGAATGGCACTCTGGTGGGCAGTTCCACCCAGCTGTGGCACGGTGATCGAATCCTATGGGGAAATAACCACTTTTTTAGGTAACATCTTTGTGCTCACTAATATTTTCTTACACATTTTTTTCTTTTTTTTTTTTTCCTTCCTGTTATCTACTTAAGTATAAAGCAACTTGATTTTTCTCTTTTGGTGAAAAAAACCCACAGAATTAATTTGCCTAAGAGAAAACGGCGAGATTGGCTGAAAGACTTTGAAAAAGAAACTAATCCAGCAGAGCATGACCTGGACGCGGCCAGTGAGGCATCCTCAGAACCAGACTATAACTATGAATTTGCACAAATGGAAGTCATCATGAAGACTCTGAATAGTAATGGTGAGACTCTAATTCCTCCTCTGCTGTCATTCAGTGAGGGGTGAGCGTGTACAATGTGGCATCCTGAAGTTTGTACACTGATTCTCTCCCAAGGGGCTACTGAAGAGATTTGAGGAGTTATCTCCTTCCTGAGCTGAAAGCCAGCAGTCCCTTTTTTTGAGACCTCTTGCTCTCAAGCCAATTGTGATATTTCCATAGTCCAGAGTTCTTAGTGATTTTCACAGCTTTTATCAAATCTCCCATTACACAGCAGGTGCATAATGGACACCTATAGTCCTAGCTACTCAGGAGACTGAGGCAGAAAGATCATGAGTTTGAGGTTAACCTTGGTAAGATACTAAGACCCCAACTCCTATTTAGAAAGAAAGAAAGAAAATCTTAATCCTGAGCCTTTCATTTGTAAATCATTGACAGTGTGAAAATCCCCCAGAAAATTTGAATCCAGGAATTTTGAATAGAACCTAATAGATAAAAGTTATGTTTTAGGGGCTGGGGATTTAGCTCAGTTGGCATAAGCACCTGCCTGGCAAGTGCAAGGTCGTGAGTTTGATCCCTGGTACCAAAAAAAAAAAAAAAATGTTATGTTTTATTATAAATTCAAATGGGAATTATACCCTTACAGAGAATAATTTACTAAATAAGCCTACTTGTCTGAGATATAAACAATGATGAAAAAGCAATAGTTGTAGGCCTTTTTTTTTTTTTGACTTGCACATGGCCTCTCTCAGATGCCTGGAGAAGAAATTCTCCTTAAAACATTATTTTTGGGTCCCTCTTTCTGGAAGATTTTCGGTGTTAATATTAAAGTTCTAAAAGTCTGCATTCCTTTATCTTTTCTCTCCTTCTGTACTTACACACACCTGTGCATTCAGTCACATTTATAGCAAATTCCTGCTGTTTGATAAACTGATCCCTTCTGCTTCCCACCCACCAGTCTCCCAGTTCCCAGTCCTTGGTACCTGAGACCTAGCAGCCAGCCTTAAGGTCTCCTGCCACCAGGGACCAGACAGCATTTCCAGGACTACAACTGTTTTCCAGAGATAAAGCTGAGGCTACATTCAGGAGCACTAGAGAAAGTTTCTGGGCTTGGTCCAAGCCCCTCTTTCTGTTCATCTCTCCTGGCCACCTAACAACCCATAACTCGAAAACCAGGGTCCTGGAGTCCTGGAAACAGGAGCCTGAGGACAGGCTGCTTCCACCTTACAAGATGCTAGGAGCACTTTTTTTTTTTTTTCAGTTGAGTTTTTCCCTGAAATGGTGACTTTTTCACTCTACTCGCTAAATAAACCTGTCATGGAGGAAATGGAGCATGGCCACAGAATTGTCAAATCTTGGGAGTTCTATTGCTGTAATAAGATTTTGACCTTTCTATCCACTTCTCTGTGTGATGTTTTTAGTCTCGGGGACTCTTTAAATTATAAAAATGAAATATAAAGAGAAGACCAGACTCTGTAAAACAAAGGTAATATAGTTAAAGAGTAAAGAAACACACACACACAAAAGTGGGAAAAAATAACTTTACAAAAAAAAATTTGGTCATTTCTTTCTTTACACGTTAAATTGGGTGTTTAGACACATGTGAGGCTAGAAATCAAGCTTCAATCCATTCCTTACCCAGCAATGCAGGGGGAGATCCCCAAATGGTGTTCAGTCATTGGAATCACACCAGTGGGTCATTTAACAACACGCCTGGGTGATGAATTCCCTGGGAGTGATTTTCAGGAGCCCGAGTAGACATATTGTAGCTGGATGTGGCAGGAAGGTATAGACTCCACATTCCCGTGGAGGATGTCTGTTTGGAGAGAGCTCATTTCATCAGACGAGGTTATAGAATTCTGGGTGCGTCTATCGCCTAACTCTGCAGAGTATCTAGGTATTATCAATTTAATCATTTGTACATCTCAGAACATGAGTTTCTGATTTTATCTAATTGCTGTTTCTTGCCACTTATAAATTAAACCTTTGAGGCTGGGGTGGTGGTACCACCTGTAGCCCTAGTACTTGATAGGCTGAGGCAGGAGGATTGCTGCAAGTTTGAGGCCAGTCTGAACTACATAGCAAGACCCTATCTCAATAAAAATAAACACAAAGAAACAAATCCCAGAGAAACCGATGAATATGAGCATTCATGAATTCCTCTAGCCCTTGTAGTGAAACCTATTAGAGTCATCTGCAGCCTAGCTCATGGTAGTAACAAGAGTAATTCACTGGGATTGCCAGTCAAGCCTTGCTTTCTGGTGTTGATTTTGTCCATGTGAAAGTATACTCCCCCTCCTTGGTTCTTTACCCAATCCTGCTGGTGAATGGAGTTTCCCTCCAGGCACACACTTACTCTGATGCAAATGTTGAATACTGGTGACCAGACAGTAATCACTGGATTCACCTCTTTGCTAGGTGGCTTCCCGATGATAAGCTTGTCTGCCTGGTGGTCTTCCCCATGGTGGTCCTATTTGAAGATTCTCTTCCCTCTCCTCTGGTTCCAGACGAAGCTCCTTCACAAACACTGGGACAGAGGTTCTCACCTGACTGGCAGTGGCATGAGAAGGCATGGCTGGTTTTCGGCAGGGCTGCTAATTGATGCTTATGCTACGTGCTTTGGCAAAATCTAGAAGCCATGATTGGGAAGAAGCAGAAATTTTTTGAGCAATGAAGTCACTCTGTATTTTTGATTGAGGCATGTTTCTTTTTAATTGTGACTGTCCCATCGCATGTCCCAGCTCCATTGTCTTCCCAGTGTTAACATAGGATGGCTGTGCCTTTTACCTTGCACTCAAGAGTGCAGAAAAGATGAATGATATCACTGCTATGGTTCCTAATGGCTTTATTATTGCAGAGCGCAAAGGCCAGGGCAGCAGCACTTCCAGATATATGTTCAGCTCCATTAGCCCAGTAATAGCCTGGAATAATGTATTTTTGAGTTCCTAAAGTAAATACTGACCTAAACCCCAATTCATTTGAACTTAAAAGAAATTTAATATTTATGGACAATAATGCCTTCTTTCTAGGTTTCAAAATAGAAATGAAAGACTCATCTATTTTCCCGATCTTAGTAGTAGCGTGCTATAGAGTAAAGAGCAGTTAAGGGGCTGGCAAAGGTTATAGGGTCAGTTTATCCCACCTAAGAATAAAAGGTTCTTTTTTTCCCTAAGGATCTGCTTCCCTTCAAGTCAGTGCTTTGGACATCTTGGTGTGAATTTTTTAAAATCCATTTTATTCAAAGATAAAAAGAAAGAAAAAAAGCTACAACAAAATTTCAAAGCACATCAATTGGGGCAACAGTGGTACATTGCGCATTGTCACCCCCAAATCATTCACCAGAGCACAAGACATCTGCATTCAGTTGTCCGAACAATACCAGTACAGGTGTGAATTAATTCTAATACTCTGTCTCACGTAGATACTCCTACCAGCACCACTACGACTACTCTCTTTTCCATTTTCTGAATGACAGATTACTTTGAGTTCATTTCATAGTAACCTACGTGGGAAACAGTAAACTAATGAAGAAAAGATAGAGCTATGTCCCAGCCCTTGGGCTTCCAGGTGGGCTGCTGAATCGCAAGGGCAGGGCTTGCTGGCTGTGCCAGGGAGACTCAGGAGGAGGTGGGGCTTGCTGTCCTTTCCCTGTCTGCACATTTGGGGAGTGAGCCTTGGTGAACCTGATGAGAGTGATTGTGCTGGATCATGGCAACTGCTAAAGGAGCCACGTGGCCTCTACACTGGCAGGAAGCCCAGGGTGAGACCCCTCTGCCTCAGCCATTTGGGATCATTTGTGGTTCTGTACCACTGACAAGTGGGAAAATGTGAGCCAAGTACCGTAAGCAGTATTTCTTAGCACATGGTTGTAAGCCCGGCACTTGGGAGGCTGAAGCAGGAGGATCTTGAGTTTGAGATCAGCCGGGGCTACATAGTGAATTCAAGGCCAATTTGAGCTACATGGCAAAACTCAAAAACAAAACAGAAATGCTGGTGCCGTCACTTATTGTGTGATCTTAAGCCATCCACTAAAAGTTTCTGAACTCCAGTACCCTTATCTTTTTAAACTGGGGTTATATCTGCCCTGGGTATGCTGCAGCATTTCCAGCAATTGGTGCGTGCAAAGCTTATAAGCTTTCTGCTAAGATATAGCCAGAAACCAGTAAAGATACTCTTACCATTGTGATTGATATTTTTATTAAAACGACTCACGCTGAGCATTTCTTGTGATTTTTTAAAAAAATCTTTGTTTAACCTTATTTTTTAAGCTAGCATGCTTTTTTTTCTTATTGCCAACATAGGAAATTAGTGCAATTCATATATTTATTTCACAAATTGATGGAGTATTTTGGAAAAATCAATAGCCATAATCAGGTAATGTAAACATTTTTCCTGAGTCACTTTAATTTCTAACTTTTTTCTGGAAATTAAACTGAGACTAATATGTGGGAAGATAACATAATTGTGCTGAGGAACAGGTAATACACAAATGTACAAGGAGGAAATCATGTCCCAGGATGATGAAGAAACACATGTCTTCTCTGTCCTGGGTACCTGGGAAGTGTTAGTCGCTGTAGTCGTCTTGTTTTGGCAACAAGATTGTCTAGTGTGCTGCTTCCCTGCTGTCTACTCACTTAGGAATGCTGGAACTTTGTACATGTGACCAGGGCCTTGGTCTGCCTCCATGGCACCTAGTTCATTGGCCATTACCAGCCAATTGGCTCATCTTAGTCAAGCCCCACCTAGTTATCACAGTGGGTCCTTGGAGCAGGACCCATTGATAGATCTCTGTTCTCCATATGTTTGGTTGTGAGTCCAGTGCTGGCCCATAAGACATCAAATACAGGTTTTTGTTATTTTTTAATTTGACTGCCCTCTTAGTAGCACCTGAGAAATTGCCAGACCATTTACTCCATATTTTCACACATATGCTATGATTTTTCTCTTGCCGCCTAAGAGAAATTGAAGAAAAATGAGATTTGTGATGAAATGCTACCCTTTGCCATGTACCAAAATCGGTAATAAATGGGCATAGAAAACCATACCTGTAAATGTGAAATCATGTCTTTTTAGCTGTGGAGCAGTCCTAGATTTCACGAAGTTTTTCTTCTCAGTGGATAGGATCATAGCTTCTTTTCTTCTACCATCTGGTACTATATTAATGACCTAAACTTAGGATGAGCCCATCAAATGGAAGATGGTAACACAGCATATGTGGAGAATGTTTGCATGTAAGGCATTTATCTTAACTGTTAGTAAAAAGGAAATTGAAAGGATTTCAAGCCATTGAGCCCTCCAATCTTCTCACAGAACTAGCACCAAACCAGGCAACAGTCTGGGGCCACAGATGGTTCTAGCCGAAGGGTCCCCAACAGGCTGCTGACTTAGCCACTGAAGACTTTGCCTTGTCTCTTGGCCCTCCAGACCCGGTTCAAAATGTGGTTCAGGTCCTGGAGAAGCAATACCTGGAAGAAAAGAGGAGCGCCCTGGAGGAGCAGCGGCTCATGTACGAGCGGGAGCTGGAGCAGCTCCGCCAGCAGCTCTCGCCCGAGAGGCAGCCACCGAGCAGCGGCCCTGAGCGCCTGGCCTACAGCAGCCAGACGGCACAGCAGAAGGTGACCCAGTGGGCCGAGGAGAGGTGAGAGCCGGGAGGTGGCTGGGACGTGGCCAGGCCACAGGGCTGGGGTAGGGGACAAGCCTCACGAAGAAGGCAATCACAGTCCAGCACAGTGTGTCGGCCGTTGGCTTTTCCTTCCCCAAATACTGTGTCCTGCTGGCTTTGCTGTGGTGGCAGCTGCCAGAGACCCCATCTTTCATCCTTCAGTAGAAGGCTCAGACCGTTAGGTATGAAGAGAGAGGAGGCTGAGCAGTTTTGTAACAGAAAAGCACTTGCTTAATTTTTCTGTGTCTTTACCTTTGGTTCTTTTTTCCTTTTAATTTTTTTGGTACCAGGGATTGAACTCATGACCTGAGCTAAATCCCCAGCCCCTTTAATTCTATTTAAATATAACTTCATGGTTGAGAAATCTAAGTATGAATTTTCAAGATTTATGACTTTAATATAATCACATCAGAACTCTCAAAGGAGTTCTGAGGAAAAGATAGTAACAACTACCAGTAAGGACAATAAATTACTACTAACTTTTGTTGTTGGGCATGGTGCTGATTTTATTTAACTCCCAATAGAACTATCTCTGCCTTCCTAAATGGGGTCTCTGTTTAAATAGGCTGCCTTATCACCCATCTAGAAAGTGAAAAGGCCAGAGTTTGAATACAGGTCTATCTATAGTCCCTATGCTATCTCTGTTACAATAATTGACAGTAGTTACAAAGGTAGCGCCTGACATTGATAGAGTACTCACCGTTTTCTGGGGACCAAGTGCTTTATGTTATCCCTCTCCACACCTGCTACCCCTATTTTATACATCAGGAAACTGACGCCGAGTGAGATCACTTGGCTTGTAAACTGGGGCACCCGGACTCTAGAGCAGTGATGGCAAATCTATGGCACATGTGGCCACAGCAAGCTGTTATTGAAAGCTGTGCTCTAGAGCTTCTACTCAAGCCCGTAACTCCAAGTTCTCACTAGCAACGAGATGCTAAGGGGAGCTACATCCTGAGAGGTGACCCCCAGGTAGAAAAGGGGAACCCACTCTTGCATTGAAACCTCCTTGGAAGTAATGTACTTGCTTAGTTGAATGAAGAGAAAAGAGCTAGTTCCACCTTGCCAGGAGCCCCTGTCCGCCATGTGGGCACAAAAGCGTGAAGGCACATCATGTTCATGCTGCTCTTCTGTCTCACTGTGCTGGGAAGAGTTCACAGGGTGATCAGGGGGTGCTTTTCCCAAAGAGCTGCCTTTCCCACAGGTAGCATGAGCAGACTTCTTCCCTCTGAGCATCATTAGCTGTTGAAAGTGGTTAGAGTAATTACACCCATTGATACCCTTTTATTACAGAAGAATGTAACAGACTAACCGAAGGTATCTGGTGGAGACTGTGGATTGTTTTTTAATTATAGAGTTTCTCAGCTAAATGTGTAGAAAAGTTTTTCACTTCCCTTAATTCTAGACTGATTGTCTTTGAGTCTTAAATTTGTAACAAGGAATAAACTAGAGGAGGAGTTTGGGGAATAGTTAAAGCAGTAAGAGTGGTTGCACTATTGATTTAATCAGGTTTCACTGGATAGAATTAAGGTGCCTAGTGGTGAAGACTACATAAGGTTCTGGAACTTTCATCCAAGGAAAAGTCAGTGGGTTGGGAAATCATGCAGGATTCACACCTACATAAATGTTGAGAGGCAGAGAATCAAGTGTATTTGTTTCCTTTCTTTTTTACTTAAAGAAAAAAAAGCAAAACAGAAAAAAGGGTAAAACTAATACAGAATTTCAAAAGAAATTAATGCTAAGAAGTCATTAGTTGATAAATTACATATTGTCATCTTAGAAATAGTTGTTCAAGTCCCAAAATTAAAGCATAGAAAGTGGACAATCAATGAGAGTGCAAACGGTTCTGTTCAACGATCCAACAAAAACTGAGTAATGGGGTTATCTATCTTACACACTGAAACATACATGCAGTTATATACTTTAGAGCACTTTCCTTCCCTTTCTTTTTTTTATAACTACTACATATTTCAAAACTTATTACTCCTACAGTTTTTATTACTTTTTACACCAGAGAGACAGTGTGATATTTATAAATATGATTCTTACTTATTTCACTTATGAGGGTAGTCTCCAATTGCCTCAATTTACCTATAAAGGCCTCGAGATCATCCTTTTTTATAGCTGAGTAATATTCCATTGTATAAAAATACCACATCTTTTTCATCCACTCTGTGGTTGATGGGCATTTTGGTTGTTTCCAAGATTTAGCTATTACAAATTGTGCTGCTATAAACATGGGTGCACGTATATTACTGTGACATGACCTTTTCAGTTTTTCTGGGCAAATACGCAGGAGGGGAATAGCTGGATTGACTGGAACTTCTAATCCTAGTCTTCTGAGAATTCTCCAGACTGACCTCCACAGTGGCTGCACCAGTCTACATACACACCAACAGTGGGGCAGTGTTCCTTTTTTTCCTGCAGCCTTGCCAACATTTGTTATCAGTTGATTTCTTGATGGTGGCCTTTCTTTCTGGAGTGAGATGAAATCTCAATGCTGTTTTAATTTTCATTTCTTGAATGACCAGTGATGGTGAACATTTCTTCATGTATTTATTTGCCATTTGTATGTTTTCATCTGAGAAATGTGTGTTCATATCAGATGCCCATTTTTGGAGAGGGTCTTTGAATTTTGGCGGCTTGATGTTTTTCAATTCTTTGTATGTTTTGGATATAAATCCTTTGAGTGGTTGCTGGCTAAAATTTTTTCCCATTCTGTGGTTTTTCTTTACACTCTGTTGGTGATTTCTTTTGAAGTGCAAAAACTTTTTAATAATATGAGGTCCAGTTGTTGATTCTTTGAAGTGTTTCCCATGCAGTTTACATTTTGTTCATGAATTCTCTGCCTACTCCTGTTTCTCCAAGACTTCTACCTACCTGTCTTCCAGTAGATTTAGTGTTTCTGTTTTAATGTTTAGATCTTTGATCCATTTTGATTTTAGTTTAGTGCATGGTGATAGGCATGAGTCTAGTTTCAGTCTTCAGCATATGGAGAGCCAGTTTTTCCAACACCAATTATTAAAGAGGCTATCCTTTCAATAAACATGTTTAGCTCCTTTGTCAAATTATCAGGTGGCCAAGTGTCTTTGTAGTTGTACCTTCTAATCTGTAGTTGCGTCTTCTAATCTGTTCCACTGATCCTCACGTCTATTTCTTTGCCAGTACCATGCTGATTTTATCACAGCTTTGTAGCATAGTTTCACGTCAGCAATTGAGCTGCTTCCTGCCTTGCCTTTATTACCCAGAATTGCCTTTGCTATTCTAGGTTTCTTCTGTTTCCAAAAGAATTTTAGCAGTGTTTTCTCTAGATCTGTAAGGTATGTTAATAGTATTTTCATTAGGATTGCATTAAATCTGTGTAACAGTTTTGGGAGTATGGCCATTTTCACAGTGTTGGAAAAGACCCAACCAAAAAGGAAAACTATAGGCTAATCTCACTAATGAACACTGATGCAAAGATTCTCAATAAATACTGGCAAATAGAATTCTCAATAAATACTGGCAAATAGAATGCAACAAATCATCAAGAAGATTATATATCAAGACCAAGTGGGATTCATTCCAGGAATGCAGGGATGGTTTAACAAACACAAATCAATAAATGTAATGCACCACATCAACAGAACCAAAAACAAAAACCACATGGTCATCTCAATAGATGCAGAAAAAGCTTTCGATAAAGTCCAACACTTGTTCATGATAAAAACCTTTCAGAAACTCAGAATACACAGTGTCTACCTCAATCTTATAAAGGCCATCTATGACAAACCAACAGCCAACATTATACTAAATGAACAAAAACTGAAAGCTTTCACTTTAAAATCAGGAGTAAAACAAGGATGTCCACTATCACCACTCCTATTCAATATAGTTCTGGAGATACTAGCCAGGGCAATCAGACAAGAGAGAGAAATAAAAGGAATAAAGATAGGAAAGGAAGAAGTTAAATTATCACTATCTGCAGATGACAGGATTCTCTATATAGAAGACCCAAAAAACTCCATTAAAAGACCACTAGAGGTAATAAACAAATCCAGCAGCATAGCTGGATACAAAGTCAATGCTCAAAAATCAATAGCATTCCTGTACACAAAAAACTCCATGAGCGAGAAATTATGGAAATATTGCCTTTGACAGTGCATCTAAAAAAATAAGATACTTAGGAATGAACCTAATCAAGTGTATTTTAAAAGCTGGGAGAATCTGAGAAAGCTACAGATATAGTTTATTCTCTTTATGCACTTAGGGTGTAATGTGGATGAAGCAAAGTATCAAATATGAAAAATTAAATCATAATAGTAAATTGAAAGTTCTCATTTAACAATAGGAAGTGCAGTGACTTCATAGCTTTCACTGGCCTTTTCTACGCTGGAAGGTATGTTCCAGGGGGTACAGAATCTGTTTTGTTCACTGAAATATCTCTTATATCTAGAACGACTCCTGTGGTAGGTACTTAGCAGGTATTGTTTGTATTGACTGTGTGAATTTCCTGAAGTGATAAGCAATATGTGATTGCCAAGTGGGCAAAGCATGCAGTAAGCTTGATGATTGGTTAGTGGAGGATAAGACCCCAGTGAAACTGAGTGTCCCAAAGAGATTTTCCTGAAAAAGAAAGAAAAAGAATTTCTAGTGATTTGGAATAGGCAGAGAGAAAAGTAGGACAGCTATTTATTTATTGCTAAGCAGGCACTCTACCATCAAGCTACACCCTTAGCTGGTGGCAGGGCATTTTGAATGAGCTGGCTGACATAAACAGAAGCAACAGAGCAAAGTAAGATGTATTGGGGAGGTTGCAGGAGAAGCGTTTTGTTTAGTCTAGAAGGTGATTTCTAGAGAAACGGGAAATTATATCTGAAAGTATTAGCTAGGGTATGTAGGACATGTGTTGTAGTCTTGAGTGTTTGCAGTGTATCTCCTAGGACCAAAGGAGTCCCCGCTAGCCGTTCAGCCAAGCAGTGGCCTGCGGCAGGCAGGAGTTTAGGACTGACTTGTAGTAGAAGAGCCTGGAAAAAGAGACAGACAGACAGACAGACAGACAGACACTTAGGAGCTGTTTCAAAGGAAGAGTTAAGAAGGCTTTGGATATTGTGAGAAAAGAGAAAGTCTGGGCTTACTGAAAGTCCAAGCCTAGGCGAGTGGCAGAGTAGTAATAACTGTGTGGAAAATCATTGTCTTGATGTGTGTGTCTTCACCTCACACTTCCTCCTGAGCATTTCTGAGGTGGTGAGGAGGAGCAGGGATGTACTGAGCTCGTCTTTTGCCTATGAAGTAAGGATGGAGCTGAATCAAAGGTAGAAAAGAGAAACTGTACATGCAATGCACAGAGCAGTCACTAGACTGCATTATCTTTAAACCCAGGCACAAAAACAAAATCCACAAATAGTCTTTCACACAGTGGGAATTTTAAATTTCCTCTTGGGCCACGTACTTGGCCAGGAACTCAGTGTCATGGTGAGCAAAAAAATGACAGCCCAAGTAAGCCTGAGCAGCGTGGAGAGCCCTGTCAATTCTACAAATAAATGAGAAGCTATCACTATGACAGTCCTGTATGACAGTCCTGTGACAGCAAAAGACAGGGCTAAAGGGACATATAATAGGACTTTGATCAAGTTGAGATGTTGCTTTTTTTTTTTTTCCCAGTGAGTGATGTTGTGTAGAGTTGGGAAAAAAGCATCCTGCTGCTCCAAGCACCCCAGTGGGACTTTGACCACCTGAAGAAAACATGGCAGCCTCTGGCTTCTAACTTCGGGTTTCTCACCTATCAGCACCCCCACTACCACTACATTCTGCATACCAAAAGTCATAAACCATCATTTCGTTTCCTAAAGGGTGTTTTTGTTTTTTTTGTTTGAGGCCTCATGTCAAAATCTGGTATTTTTTAAGCGTACAATTTATAATTTGATTTTGGCTTCACCCCAGCATGCTAAGCCCAGGCTCTACTAGTGGGCTGTATCTCCCACCCTGCAACCTGGTTCTTATTGAGGTCACTCTGTACTTTCCTCCCCAGCAGTGGTTCCCAGCATGATGACCCTGTGAAGGCTGGAGGACGGGACCAGAGATGATTGGCAAACGAGACTGAAAAATAGTGCCTGAAAGGACTTTTCTTCCATTTTATAATAAGATGGCTCACATAGAGACAGCATTGCCATTTTCTTTCACCTGTGCTCATTTTCTTTTCTGCAACATCACAGGGATGAGCTCTTCCGGCAAAGCCTGGCGAAACTCCGGGAACAGCTAGTTAAAGCGAATACCCTGGTGCGGGAGGCAAACTTCTTAGCTGAGGAAATGAGCAAACTCACTGATTACCAAGTGACTCTTCAGATCCCTGCGGCCAACCTCAGTGCCAATAGAAAGGTGAGCTTGTCCTTAGAGCTGAGAGAGAGGCACACAGTAGGGAATATTGTGAGGCAGACCACTCACACCATCCTTCCTGGAGCTAAAGTGTTTCTTCTTTTTAACGCTTCTGGATAGAAAGCTACATGGGTAAGAATCCTATTTCAAACATTTCTAAAATGATAAAAACAATGATAATAAACAAGTAAACCTTTTGGTGGCTAAGGAACTAGGTAATTTAAATACTTTTTTTAAAGCAGTACAACTAGCAGGATGTGCAAGTCTGCTTTTCTGAGCACATTACTGTCCCCTTTGGAATGGGCAATATGTGCATATTTTGTTATAAGTTTATTTTTAGGGGTTGTTTTGTTTTTAGTGCCGGGAATAGACCCCAAAGCCTTCCCACAGAACTACATCCCCAGCTCATTTTATTTTTTACTTCAAGACACAGTCTTACTAGTTGCCCAGGTTGGGCCCAAATTTGTGACCGTCTTGCCTCAGCCTCCTGAGTAGCTGAGATTGCAGGCATGTGCCACCATACCCAGCTTGTCATGTCTTTCTAAAGAGTAATTCTCCAAGAAAACAAAATATCTATGATGCCTGTCTTTATGTACACAGAGCTCTTCGCTACCATTTGGAAGTTTCCTCTTGTTTCAACTTAGAGAATGTTTGTGTTAACAAGACACTTGGAAGAAAATTGTTTGTCATCTCTTTATTTTTCTTTTTAGCGAACTAGAAAGTGAGTCAGAAAGTATTTTATGTCTTGCTTGGTTTTAGTTTTTTTGACCTTGTAGTTCCCCTTTGAGAATTTTTCTCCAAGTATATAGGCATAGAAATGGACATAAAAATGTATGTCCTTAGTGTATAATGGAGCTTCTCATGATGGCCTTATAATAGCAAAATTTTGAAACTGCTATTAAGTTGAGCAATAGAATAGTCAGATCCATGTGGTAAATCCATATGATGAATACCTATGTTGCCATTAAAAATCATGCAAGAATATCTAATGACATAAGGAAACAATCAACATAAAAATGAAGAGATGATTAGGATATGAAATGATATTTTTATTTGGTATTGGTTGTGATAAAAATAAAAAGTGTGACCAAGCATGGTGGCTCATGCCTGCAATCCCAGCATTTTGGAGGCTGAAGCAGGAGGATCTCCACAAATTTGAGGCCAGGCTGGGCTACATAGTGAGTTCAACCCCAGCCTGAACTATGTAGTGAGACCCTGTCTTAAAAAAAAAAAGTGTGCACAGAAGTATATATAAAAGAAAATAAAGCAGGATATTCCATAGGTGGTAGAATTTTATCTTCTTTTATATGCATTTATGTATTTTTTTGAACTTACTGCTATGTGTATGTGTAGCAACCAGAAATAAAAGTTCTGATGCCCATGGCATTTGGTTTTTTTCATTATGCAGAGAGGCTTAATAGTGAGCGAGCCAGCAATTCAAGTGAGGAGGAAAGGAAAGAGCACCCAAGTCTGGACCATCGAGAAGCTGGAGAATAAATTAATTGATATGAGAGACCTTTATCAAGAATGGAAGGAAAAAATTCCTGAGGTAAAAGAGACAGAACCCAAAGGAGACGTGGTTATACTGAAAGCAGAGAATGCAAATGACTTACCCTTTAGAACACGCACGTGCACACACGCACTGACGTGCACACACACAGAGGCACCAGTGAAAGTGAAATGATCTTGAACGGAGCGCTGTGTTGCGTCTGTAGGGTCACACGTGCTTGCCACAGATGGAGCAGAATGAAGAGAACGTGCAGCAGATTCCTGCGTGGCTTTATTTTCACTGCAGTTCAAGTGAAATGAAGCAGAACGAAGTAAATTTACACGGTGTTTTGTCGGCATCTTGAAAAATCGGTTTGGCTGGATCCGGTGTGGATTTTTTATTTGCTAGCATATGTTCATGCAACCCAGCTATGAGGGTGGCTGGGTAGATTTCACAAAGTAGTTTTTTTAGGCGCATAATCAATTTTCTGAGCATTAGTAAGAGCGAAGAAGTCTTGGCAAAGAAGATGAGGCAAAGCACTGGGGGTGAAGCGGAGAAGGCTGGGGGTGGGTGTGATGCGGCGGGGAGGCGGGATCTAAGAAACACACCTCCACATGGTTGTCACTTTGTTTCCTAGCCAGAAAGCCCTCTCCTGTGCTGATGGACCTTATCCTAATTGTACTTCTATTTTGCATCCTGTGACCACTTGTACAATTGTTTATAATAGTATAATTTAGGTTGATGTTACTTACTCACCCACTGGCTCCTCCTGCCCTTCAGGCAAAGAGACTGTGTGGGAAGCGCGGCGACCCTTTTTATGAAGCGCAAGAGAATCACAACCTGATCGGTGTGGCCAACGTGTTCTTGGAGTGCCTCTTCTGCGATGTGAAACTGCAGTATGCAGTCCCCATCATCAGCCAGCAGGGGGAGGTAAGGACAGGCCAGCCCAGAAAGAGCCAAGGTTTGCATTTTTTAAGGCTGTCTTAAGATGGATCAAGGAACTAGGGTGAATAGTTAATGATCGCATTCTATCTTCGGTACTAAGAACTAGCATTAGGCACAGTTAGAGTCCAGTGATGGTCTAAAAGATAATTATAACACATTTTTATATTTATTGTTTACAAGTTTCTCCTTTGTTTAATCAAATCAGAGTCTTTTAAAAAACCAAATTCAGCTCTGTGGGCCATAGTAATATCTCTTTTTACAAGGAACCTCATACTTGGGTGATGTACTCTAGTTCCTTTCTGGGCCTTCAAAGGTCTTTACAAGATATAACTTGGGAGGATTATTTTGAAATCCTCAGTTCAAGAAAACAAGCTTATATAACCCATTGGTATCACCCTTCTAAGTGTTCATATTTCACTTGTTTAAATATATTGACCATAGGTAGAAAAATGTACAGACTTTTGGAGTGGGAGACAGGGTCTCATTACGTAGTTCAAGCTGGCCTTGAACTCAAATAATCCTCCTGCCTTGGCTTCCCAAGTGCTGGTTTTACAGGTATGTGCTGCCATGCTTGGCAAGATTCAAACTTTTGGGAAAATTTTTTATTTGTCATCTGAATTTATTTTTAGTTATTACGCTTTCTTCCTATCTTATGTAACATACAAACTTAAACTACCAAGTTGCTTCTCATGATTCTTAGAGCAGACTAGCAATAAGATGCTGTTCTCCCCAGAGTAAAACTGGAAAACAGACCGAGTTCCCAGCTCTGCGGGATAAATCCGAAGCTCATTTCCATTGTGCTTGCCCTCCTGCAAACACTGTCCTAGACTAGGGGCCAGCATTGCTTTTTCCCATGTTAAGAAAACATACAACTCATATGACAAAGGGATTAAGTGACTGAGAACCTTGCTCAGGAGTCTTAAACTGGGGTCTAAAGATAGGCTCTGGGTATTATATGAATCCCCCTGAAATTATATTGAAAGTGTGTTTGATTCTCAAAAACACTGAAGAAAGCGTGTGAACCACTGCCTTCCAGCGGAGTTACCTTATTTCCTCTCCACCCTCGTAACTTCCTTCATATTTGTCTCACTTGTCATATACCATCAACTTACCTCTCTCAGATTGTTGGTACCAGTGGCAATTGCTGTGTGCCTACTGGGTCTGAGCTACCTAAATAGCCTTCACAAATTAGGACAGCAGCACTGTCACCTTCACAGCCACAGTCATTGTAATCTTGAACTGAGATAGGAACGAGAACTCAGCCAGTTTAAATGCCCTGAGAATACCTTTCATGTTTCAGCATAACCTTTGTGCTGAAATTCAGTTCTGTGCAAGCAGCTTTAGGAGGAAGACTGTTGAACTGGCCTCTATCCAGAACTGCCAGGATAGTGAGGAAATGTAAAGTCTTTTAACAAAAACAGCTGTAAAAGAACTGTTTCTTCATATCTGTGCGGCTTTGTTCGTGCTATACTTCCTGGAATACATCTGGTATTCTTCATTCTGCTCCAGGATGTGTTGAGCAACTAGTGTACACATGTTTCTGCGATTTGACTTCTTTATTTTCCCCCACTTGACCGTAAGTTCCCTGACAGCATTGCTGGTGTCTTTATCTTGGTGTCTCATGAAGCCACGTGATTGAGCAAGTAAATAAGTTAAGGCAGTGTGGTCAATGAGTGCATGTGTGAATATGCAAACAGATGTGGACAATAGGTGGGTCCCAGAAGCATATGACAGCTCCATGGTCTGTCCTGGAGGAGAAGACTGAGGATGGTTGCAAGAGGCAAATTTTAGACAGAGTCAGGCAAGATGGTGTCAGAGTAGGGCCAGGTTCTGGGAGCCACAGGTTTCCTGCACCTGGAGACGGCAGCAGCAGCCACAAGGGGCTCCCCAGGAGGTTGTGGAGCGCGCGTGTGTCTCAGCTCAGTTACCCATGGATGAGTGCCTTTTAACTCCACGGCACTGTGCCTCCTTGACCCAGGTTGCAGGCCGTCTCCACGTGGAAGTGATGCGCGTGACCGGAGCTGTCCCGGAGCGCGTGGTAGAGGACGACTCTTCAGAGAACTCAAGTGAAAGCGGGAGCCTGGAAGTCATGGACAGCAGCGGAGAGATCATTCACCGAGTCAAAAAGCTGACCTGCCGGGTGAGAGGACAGATGAGGCTGCCCCTGTCAACAACCTTCTTCATGCAAACTAATTCTGTAAAAACAATTATGAGAAGTTTTCCATCCAGCATAGTAAACATTGAGTCATCTGACAATAGACAGAACTGTAGATGGTACTTTTTCTGACAGTTGCTTAAAATTTGAAAAATACATATATATCCCACCCTCAGTACCCATGGGGCATTGGTTCTAGGAGGCCCTGCAGACCCCTGAATCCACAGATGCTTTAGCCCCTTATATAAAATGGCACAGTATTTGCACAGGATCCACATACGTTCTACATATGCTTTAGCTTGTAGGTCACTTATAATACCTAAGGCTATGAGAATAGTTGTAATTTATACTATATTGTTTAGGGAAGAATTATAAGAAAAAAGTCTCTCTGTGTTCAACACCAACACAGTTTTGTTTGGGTTGTTTGTTTTTTCAAATATGCTTCATTGGCTTTGGTTAAGTGTGCCAAAGCAGAACCCACTAATACAGCAGGCTAACATATTTGACATGCAAAGAGTATATATTGCTTAATGAATTACGATTTTGTAGTGAAGTTCACATCTCTATCAGAACTTAGTTATTAGGGAGGTGTGTGTGTTGCCAAGTTTATATACTACAGTTGGAGAACAGTTGTACAGATTTTGTTAATGGACAGAGCCCTTAATGAAATGATGTCAAATATTTTCAGATGTCACATGGATGATTAATTTACTTGATCACCTGTTAAATTTGTGATAACTGAAATAGAATCTATAGTTTAACATCCCCCCTATGGGAGTTATATTTGCCTTTTTTAATCTCTTCAGGTAAAAATCAAAGAGGCAACTGGGCTTCCCTTAAGCCTGTCAAACTTTGTCTTCTGTCAGTACACATTCTGGGACCAGTGTGAGTCTACCGTGGCTGCCCCCGTGGTGGACCCAGAGGTTCCATCCCCGCAGACAAAGGACGCCCAGTATACAGTGACCTTCGCTCACTGCAAGGTACAGATACCATTGCAAAGCAAGCTCCATGGGATGGGGACATTGGTGCAGTTCAAAGATCTACTTGTAACTTAGAAGTAATAGGTAATGTCCTATTAGACTTCTAACCTCAAAAAGTACTTCACTAAAAGTCCAAATGTACCTAGAAATATTTAAAATCTGAAAGATCTCAGTCTACAATCTTATTACATAGAGGTAGAACCACCACCAACAGTTTGCTACATGTTTAAATAACTTTTGTATTGTGTAACTTGCTTATGTGTGTGACAAATGTATAATATACATAAATGGGCATAGATACCCACTTTTACATTAAACACACATAACTTTTATGCATGTATCTGGGTATGGCAACATCTAAGGTATTACAGATATTTCCCATTCTTTTGAATGTTGCAAGACATTCTAAGCCTAGTGTTCTAATATAGCATATATTTTTTGTTTGATTGCTTGGTCTTTTTGAGACAGGGTCTCGCTATGCAGTTCAAGCTGACCTTGACTTCACTTTATAGCCCAGGCTGGTCTTGAACTTGCAACATTCCTCCTGCCTCAGCCTCCTGAATGCTGGGATTACAGGCATATACCACCACACCCCACACCATATGAGTTTTTAACAAAAATACAAAATGGAAAAGATGAATTTGTGGTTAGACCTAGCTCGAGACACTACCTACCCTTTCTTACTTTCACAAAAGACTGCAGTAAAGTTATTTCTGAAAGGTCAATTCTGTCCTTCCTATAATTTTTCTTTCCCTGGGCAACACTTAATAGATACTCAAAACATTTCTTTTGTAAAGTGCGCCTATTTTTTTAGTTAGAAAACGAATACAGTAATACCTCAGTCGTTGAATGGCTCCAAGCTCAAACTTCCCACTACTTAAACAGCAATGTTTGAAAAAACTCTGATCAATGTTCATAACTTCACTTGATAGACCAACTGAAAATCAAACTTGAAAAAACCTGTACAGGCCAAGAATGAGTCATGTGCTACATCTTACTGTTTACACAAAGGGGTGACCCTTCAATCTAAGCACTGCTATCTCCCAAGCAACACATAGTGCTTCTATTAGGGCATTAAAACTTTTGTTAATGCCCAGGGATGTAGCTCAGTGGTACAGTGCCTCCTGGCAAGCACGAGGCCCTGAGTTTGATTCCCAGTACCAGAAAAGGAAATTTAAAAAAAAGACTCCAAAAAAATCCCTTTAAAAAAAAATAAAACTTTTGTTAATATGGAGTTTTGTGTGTGTGTGTGTGCTGTAGCTGCGTAAAATATCAGAACCGTGTCTCCAAAGAAAGTGGTGACAGCAGTAAAGCTAAGAGGAAAGCTGTGAGAGCCACAGTAGACTTAAAGAAACAAATCATTGTGCAATTTGTGAAAAGTCCTGGAAAAATGAATTTATAAGTGTAATGTTTGGGCTTCATGACCAATTATTTGGTTTTCCATTATTTCTTGTGGAAAAAATATGTTCAGTTCTCAAACTTTTTGATATTCAAACATGATTTGGAAAGAATCAAATTTGACAGCTGAGATATCACAGTATATCACCAACTCTTAAAATTTCACATGTGTAAACCTGTTGAATCTTTCTTTTTCTAAAAGCAGCCTACATTTCTTTACCAGAATTCACCAACCCTCTTTCTCAAGATCTTTATTAATCAGTTCTTGTTATTCTCCAAATATTCTTTTAAATATTCCTTGTCTTTCTTTGCATCCGCACATCTGTTTATTTAGAAGAATAACATCTAACTTTACGTATATCCCAGTTAGCAACTTGCTTAACATATACTAGTCCAGAGCCCTGTGTTTACTGTGATGCTAGAGTTTTTTTGTGTCTAAAATATATAGATTGAATTAACTTAATCATTGAATTTGCTTTCCTTGTAGAAGCCTAAGTCTGTCTGCAAATAATAAGAATGTCCATAGTATAAGTTTAAATCAGTATATCATAGCTGTCTCCAGACATGAGTCACAGTGACCCCACCTGCAAGTCTACAGTTGCGATTCCGTTAAGAAGGGACTAGAAGGAAATCAGCCTGGCTCCTTGCCTCCTGCATGGTTCTGGGGGATCCGCTCCACCTCTCATGCAGCTCAGTGTTCCTTTCCACATAGGCATCTGTTTGTGTTTTAGAATGAGGAACTGAGATGGGAGGACTTAAGAGCAAGAGCATAGGTCCTGAAGACCATGTCATTCTGCTCTTGTCTCCTACACCGTGGCAGGAAGCAGTGTGTGGAGCTGGTCCATGGCAGCAGAAAGGCAGAGTGGGACTGTGGGCTCCAAATGAGCCTAGACGACTACAGTCTAGACTGACCTCTGGAATAAACAACAGAGTTGATTATGGACAAGTAACTCTCTTCAGCTTCCTCCTCAGACAGAGAGGTTGAATTAGATTGTCTTGCCATGTCCCTTCCGTGGTTGTTGACAGTTTTCCATTAAACTGGGTTGGAGGTTGTGATCAAGCTGATACAAGCCAAAGAAACATGTATATAGGTGAAAGGTAAAAGGATCATTCCACAGACTCGGTATGTATAATTCTTGTTGCTCGCACCTTCTGCTTTTTCCAGGACTACGTGGTAAATGTCACAGAAGAGTTCCTGGAGTTCATTTCAGATGGAGCCCTGGCAATTGAAGTGTGGGGCCACCGGTGTGCTGGGAATGGTAGCTCCATCTGGGAGGTCGATTCTCTTCATGCCAAGACGAGAACATTGCATGATAGGTTTGTCCTTGGCTGTGCGTTTTAGATAAGGGTCAGAACCTGCACTTGGACACTGATTAGGAACACAGGCTTTAGACCCTGGGACCACTACTGTTACTTTGGACAGGCTACTTATCCTCTCTGAGCCTGGTTCCTCCTTTGTAAAATAATGATGGAAGGAGCTACCAGACACAAATTCAATGGGAAAGGTCAGTCTTTTTAATAAATGAGACTGGAACAATCATATATCTACATGGAAAAAGCTAAGCATTGTTTTATTTTACTCCATACACAAGAATTAATTTGAGTAAGCCCATAATTTTAAATGCAAAAACTAGAACTATAAATCTGATGGAAGAAAAGAAGATAGCTTCACAATTCTGAGCTTGTCATAGATTTCAAGGCCACAGAAAGCACTTACTACAGAAGAAAAAATTTTCACTTGGACTAGCTAGTGCCCTTCAAAAGACATAAAATGGGAGAAAGCTACAATTTGGGAGAAAACAGGCAATTTCTTATTGACAGTTTCCCTCTTCTGTGACTCAAGAGTCCCACCCCAAGGATTTGCCTGAGAGAAATTAAAACAGAAGTCCATAAATAAGAGTTGTATATTTGTGTCCGTGGCAGCTTTATCTAGAGTATTTCAAAATTCCAGACATTGCAAATATCCATCAGTAGGTTAAGCAGATAACCAACCATGGTATTATATATACAACAGAATAGTACTCAGCATTTTAAAAAGAGAGCTGTTGATGCCATTTGGACAAAAGTACTATACCAAATAACAGAAGCCAACCACAAAAGAATCCATACTACGTGCTTCCACTTACATGAAGTTCTAGAACAGATGGAGCTAATCTGTCAGGGAAGCCAGCTGCCACAGGGCCATGGGGATCGAAGGGAAGGGGCATGGGAAGAGTTTCCGAGGCTGTAGGGTGTTGGGTACACAAATGTATGCATTTGTTAGATGCTTTGAACTCTTCTGAAGATGTGGGCATGCCATTGGATCTGAGTTATACCTCAGTGAGGTAAATTAAAAGAAACCCCACAGGGTTGTTCACGAGTTGAATAAGGAGATGATCTGTGTGACATACCTGGCCCTGCGCCTAGCACATAGTCAGTGCTCAGTGAATGGCGGTTAGTACCATTCCTAATTGTGTCCCTGGACAGTGACACTTTGCTTGTTGGGATGTGCTCTGGCAGGTGGAATGAAGTAACTCGAAGAATAGAAATGTGGATCTCCATATTAGAACTGAACGAGTTAGGGGAATATGCTGCAGTCGAACTCCACCAGGCAAAAGATGTAAACACAGGAGGCATCTTTCAGCTCAGGCAGGTAATGCTACATTTGCTTGTTTGTATTTTTGTGTTTTCAGTCTAGCACACAGTTTCTGGGGTTTTTCTATGTATGACCAGTCCTTAATTCTTTTCCTTCATCTATTTCCTTCTCCTACCCCACCCTGACCCTATTCCTGGCACCCTCTGCCCCCAAACTCCACCTCTATCTTGCAGGGTCATTCACGTAGAGTGCAAGTCACGGTGAAACCTGTACAGCATTCGGGGACACTGCCGCTCATGGTTGAAGCCATCTTGTCGGTGTCCATTGGCTGTGTAACTGCTAGGTCCACCAAACTCCAAAGAGGGCTGGACAGTTACCAGGTAAAAAAAACACGTTTGAGAAATAGTGTTTAACAAAGATGAAGGCTTAGAGCTGTAATTTAGTGGTAAAATGTCTGCCTAGTATGCACAGGGCCCTGGATTCCCTCCTCAGGGGCAGGGTGGGTGTTGAGGGGAGACAGATGGGACAGGACTCATCAGTGCAGAAGTAAGGAAGTCAATAGTGTGTGAGGGGGGGCCTCTTTGGGAATATAATTGAACCCCTGTCTCAACCACATTTTCCCCCAATTTGCATTCCTATTAATTGCCTTTTTCTAGGCCTAAAATACTGTATTTATTTGGTGTTAATTAATAATTTTATTTATAGACACATTCATGCTTAGTAGTCATTTGCTTAAGGAAGATTTTATTTTACATCTGGCTCAAAGTATGGGAAACATTTAACACTGTTGCCTGACCTGACCCACTTTTATTAGTATCATGAAATTGTTTCCCTACACCATCAGAGTGAATCAGTTTTCTGAAAGTTTTACTATATTTTTTTTCAGTTATAAAGCTGTTCTCATGGTCATCTTTTCCATTACATCTCCCTTTTCTGAATCTTATGTTCTCATTTAAATTTTTCAAAAAGAAAACCCCTAAAAATTAGTCTTTATTTTACCCATCAGGCTTCTTCAGTTGTCTGTGAGAATAAACTTTAGATTTAGGAACCTGCCCCAGCATGACCTGAAAGAATGCATGTGTGTCACTATGTCCCCCATGTACTGCCACATATTGCTTAGGGATCCAGGAGAGAGGCTGTTATCTGCTTTCTCACTGCCAGATGCGATAGAGAGGGCCCTCATTTCTTGACAGTAAGGAAACATCTCCCCCTTTGTTTCTCAGGCATAAGCCAAACCAATCTTGAGAACATTCTTCTTCGCTCTGTTTTGGCTTCATGGCATTTATATAGATTTTTCTGAAGCTTAAAAAATCAGAGGACAGTCCATGGGGCTTTGAAGAAGGTGTGGCTTTGTCACATTGCCAGGCTAGAGCTGCCTCCGGCTCTGAAGTCTACACATGCTTCATTCAGAGTATGGAACGAAGGTGCAAGGCTGGGCAGCTTCTCCGCTGGGCTTCTCCTCTGGCTCAGGCCCTTGCTTGACCTCCAGTTTCTGGGGTGGCTCCAGGGCTTTGTATAAAGAGCAAGCACCAGACTTAGAGTGAGGAGGCCTGGCTCACCTTTACTAAAGGGTTGCCTTGCCTAGGTAACGTAAACTCGAATTTCCCTTTTTCCTGTCCAGATGATAACCTTTCTTCAATAATAATTTGAGGATTAATAAATCTCTGATCTTATCTAAAACATCAAGTTTGTGCATCTCAAACTGACCTGACAGATAATGGATTAACTGGCTAAGTGTTCCTATTTCAGGAATATTATAAGAATTATTTCCGGGCCGGGGATTTAGCTCAGTGGCTTAAGCGCCTGCCTGGCAAGCACGAGGTCATGAGTTCGATCCCCGGTACCAAAAAAAAAAAAATAGAATTATTTCCATGTTTTTAAAAACAGCATTGCCTTGAGTTCAAACTGGTTTTTGTCAAAATATGCATGTTAGAATATTACTGTTATATGCTCTGTTAAGAATACAGTATCAGGGCTGGGGTATATCCCAGTAATTGAGTGTGTGCTTATTTTAGCAAATACAAGGCCCTAGGTTCAGTCTTCAGCACCATAAAAAGGTACAGTACCAGCCACATGATTTCATTTTTCCCCTCTGCTACCATGCCCAATGCCACATCTATTAGCATAGTACTTTAGAATTATTCTAATGCAATTGCTGAAGCCAGTACAGAGTATGCTGATATCACAATTGTTACATCATAAAAGCTCAAGCTGCTGTTTCATTGGTGAAAGTAACCTCCTTATCGTAAAAATTGATATATTAGGGAGTTTGTTCTTTTACATAAATATTGAGTATTCAAGAGAAATTATTTCAGAATTAGGGCTTGCATTTAATAAGTCAATCATAACTGAGAATGATGACTACTAGACTTTTTTTTTTTAAATTGTAAATGTGAAAGTATTTTTGCTGTATTCCTTAGGCATGTTTTTCAAAAAAGGTTAATATCTTTTCTGTGGCTAAAAAAGATTTAATCATAAATTTAAACAAAGGGTTTCTAAGGAAAGTTGTCTCCAATCTCTTGTTTTCAGCAACTTTTTTTTTTTTTTTTGCCTTACGTTTTGCAGAAGTTGTTATTTTATGTAATTAACATAAACTATTGCCTGTGCTTGGTACAGTTGTGATTTTCTCAGCTGATTGCTATGGTCAAGAGAAGATACTGATAATCCATGCATTGAAAACAGTGTGCTGTGCTTTTATGGCACTAACATTGTACAGAATTTTGTAGGTGTGTAATCTTGAGTTCCACGTGATGAGTTCACGCATAGCACCAGTGGATGCAAGGGAAATTCACTGAAGTCACATACTGAAGACTAGGATTCCAGTCCAACCTGGCACTGACTATGTGATCTTTGGATTAAATCATTGCATCCTACAGAAAATGTGGCCTCCTGGCCAAATCCAAGAGAACCTCTAAAATCCCTGATGAATTTGCCATTTCATCTTCCTAAACCTTTACATCTCAAATCTTAAATCACCTGCCCATCAATAGACATCCCTTGTCCCTCTGCATGATGCCATTGGAACTGACCCAATGATGCTGGTTCCTAACCCCGTCTAAAAAAGTTCTTGGGTTTATTTTTCATTACTTAAAAAATTCTTGAAGTCAGAGGTTGTAACTCAATGGTAGAGCTCCTGCCTGGCATGCACAAGCCCCTGGGTTCAATCTTAAGCACTCCAAAAAATAAAAAATAAATACAAATAAATAAAAAAGGAAGGGAGGTTGGCTTTATAGACAAGTGAAGTATATCCATTACACCTTTTTTTCAGATTCAAGGAAATACTTGATTGTGCTGATGTTGTGTGAGCCATAGTAATATGTGTGCTGTTTAAAGAATTATTTTCCCTGTGTGCTGTTTGAGAAACAAAATGCATGTCCTTTATGTTTATTTTTTTCCTACCAGAGAGATGATGAGGATGGTGATGATATGGATAGTTATCAGGTATTGCTACTGCTGTCAATCCTGTGGCATGGGGCACAGCTATTGCTAATTGCCAACATTCGCAAAGCAGAGGCCAGGGAGGAGGAAGGAGGACCGTAGAGCAAGGATATGCAGTTTCTCACTTGCTTTTGATTTGCTTTGTATCTAATCAGGGATACAGTTCTATTTCTGTTGACTTATGTCAGTTCAAAATTTGTGAACAATTACTGCATTTTTGCTATGCTACCTTGCATTACCAGCTTGTAAAGCCTTGCTAAGCAAGTCTATTATCACTGTATTGAAATTGATGATCTTAAACGTTATGCAGTTATTCATTTAGAAACTTTAGATGGACTCTTGTTTTTCCTTTGCAAATCTTCACTCTGCTTCTTGCATCCAAGAGACTAGCCTTGTTCTCACTGGCCGTTTTACTTTTAAGAGACTTTTCCTGGATGGGAAATTTGGAGACATTCTGTGCATATTGCTTTTTTTTATTTCATTTAGCCAATTTTCTCTCATTAAGATCAAGCTTAGTTCTCCATAACCTGTAGAATTTAAATATCAGCCTTTTTCTTGTTAAGCATATAGGGGAAATGTGTATAAATGTGAAATATGTACCTAAGGTAGGCATGGTCAAAGCAGGCAGCACACCAAGCTGAAGATTTCTGAGTTTGGTCTCCAGTCTTTGTACTGCTACTCCACCCAAGTTAAAAGGACATTTTGCAATGTGCCTTGCTATATGTAAAATACAGGTACATTGTTGGAAAAGTGTCAAAGGTTCCCAGGTGTCTGATCTTAATGTAATGTCTTTGGGGCTAGGCTAGAATTGGGCCAAAGAGCCTGTTGAGTAGAACTGATGGATTTTCTTTCCCTGTTCATAATTTTACTAAGAAAGCAAACAAAACCAACTCTAGGGGGAAGGTCAATGTCCCTTCAAATCTCAGAGATCCCATTGACTAACATCTCGTGGCTTTTTGCGTGCTTCCTGCCACTTTGTTCACGGTGAAGTCCAGTGGCTGCTTTGGGAATTTCTTCAAGCATGGCTGACTGCATGTTGGGTTTTTGCATGGGAGATTTGGTATTAGCTTCATGGTGGTGGTTGGAGGTACAATCTTTGCAACAAGTTCAAAAGGTTCTCTGCTGACTTAGTTGCATTTCAGAAAGTACATGTTACCTGGCCCTTGAACTATGAACTATGACAGTATCTGTCATTTCCCATTCCATTTGATGTTATGTGGTTTGAGTTCTGTTCTTGGTGACCTTCTGCTTGAAATCAGTGCCTACACTGATTTCAGTATACATGTATACACAGCATAAAAATCATCCAGCAGCTGGTATAGTTTGAGCTTGTCTTGCCTTTGAATATAATTAATCCCTTTGGAGATCCAGGGGCTCTGATTTTGGTGACTGGCATCCTTGATCAGCATGCAGTGTTACTGAGGCCTCTTTGCTTTCCTGCATATTAATCACACAGCAATGTTCAATGGCCTTTTCTAATGAAAAAAATCTCCTGAACAATTGAGGTGTATCGTTAAAAGGGAAGAAGCAGTTGTCTATACACTTTACAGAAAAATATTTCCCCTCCTTGTTGTCAGGAAGAAGATTTAAACTGCGTAAGAGAGAGGTGGTCAGATGCACTCATTAAACGGCGAGAATACTTAGATGAGCAGATTAAAAAAGTGAGCAATAAAAAAGGTACGTGGGATTAAACTGGTGGGAGTAGCTTGCTCATTTCTACACAGTGATAGTGGGTCGTTTTCTTCCCTTACTGGATAGCAGTGTCTTAGATTCTTGAATTTAAAGCAGCTGTAGGTATTATAGAATCAGATTATACAGGGTTGGTTTAAGAAGGCTTTGAATTTGAATGTAATACATTTCCATATATCTCTGAGTTATAATCTGTTACATTAAATGGCATTAAAATTTTGTTTTGATGAACACAGATGTGATCAGTACCAATATGTTAATACAAAGTATGCTGGGTACCAGAATCTAGGATTTACAGCAGCTAAAGGGCTACTTATGAAACTGTACCATTTAGCACCTCACTCCTTTTAGGGAGGGCCCTGGTATTGAGCTAATTGAGTGATTCCTGCAGCCCCACTTGATGCTCAGGGATACACTTCGCTTATGTTAGCAGTAGGCACTTGAAGTTTGCAGTACAAACATGCTGATAAAAAAAAACCTAAGAATCTCACCTTGACTTCACTGTCTATTCCTTGTGATTGATTCCACATCAACAAACACATCATGAAAGTTAACCCATGTTGTACAGAAGTTAACAAGAGTTCTCCCTCAGGAAATGTCTTGGCCCAGTGTGTGGTATCAGTGTAGGTATATGCCAAGCTTGGTAATGATTATACCCAGAGAGCCCCAGAGTTAATTATGAGTACAGGGATTTCAAAGTACATCAAATAAAATTCTTTTCATAATGAAGATACAAGAAAATAAAAAGAGTTTTCCAAATAAGGTATATGATGTTTTTAAATCCTCTGAGGGCCAGGGATATGGCTCGGCCACACAGTGCCACCTGGCAAGTGCAAGGCTGTAAGTTCGATCACTGGTTACCAAAAAAAAAAAATATATATTAAATCTTCTAAATAGCATATAGCTTTTATAAAACAATATCACTATCATTATTTCATTTGATCATTCCACCATGATCAAAAAATTGAAATGTATGAAGTAGACATGGCTTGTGTTATCCCTTTTTGACAGTTCAGAAACTAAGACCTATTTGTTAAGTAAGTTTTCCAAATTACAGCACTCAGAACATAAGTAAGTCTTCTGGGGCTGAGGATTTAGCTCAGTAGCATAAGTGCCTGCCTGGCAAGCAAAAGATCATGAGTTTGATCCCCGGTACAAATAAAATAAAATAAAATAAATAAAATAAAATAAAATAAAATAAAATAAAATAAAATAAAATAAAATAAAATAAAATAAAATAAAATAAAATAAAATAGTGAGGTAACGTAAAGTAAAGTAAAGTAAAATAAAATAAAATAAAATGGTGAGGTAACGTAAAGTAAAGTAAAGTAAAATAAAGTAAAATAAAATACAACACAAAAGTGTTCTGATGTTCCAGTACTTTTTCTGCTATTCTCACATGGGGCACCTTATATTGGTGTCATAGCCTCTCCCAGTCTGGACGTTCATGCTTGACTTTCAAATATTCAAAACTTTTTTTAGAACACGGTAGATGTCTAAACTGTTTTACCTGTCACTGATATCTGTTCATTTTAAATATAAACATTGTGCCTTCTCTATTGCTGCTGCTCACCCTCTTATTTTCTTCTGCAGAGAAAACGGAGGATGATGTGGAACGGGAGGCCCGGCTTGTGGAGCAGTGGGTGGGACTGACAGAGGAAAGGAATGCAGTGCTGGTGCCAGCCCCAGGCAGTGGTATCCCGGGGGCTCCCGCCGACTGGTAAGGCCACTCTTCCTTCTCCACGGACCTGGGAGGGGTACAGCCTGCCTGCAACAAGAACCCAGCAGCCAGCTTTCTAGGATCATCACAGTAAATGCCAACAGACTGAGCAGCTCAGGGAGGGGTGCCCAGCTCTCATACTGTTGCCCCTTTAATTTTTTCCCTATTGCAATCCTCTTTCTCCACCAGAAGCCAGACAGCCTCAGTGACCTGGCCAGGAATCAGCTACAGTGTGCCTCTGAAAAAGCAACTTGGACATTGTGTCCTCATCCCCAGAAATTGTTTTATTTTGACTCAAAAGAAGTATGTTTTCAAAATATACTTGAAGAGGGCAGAAAGTACTTCTTTTTACTTGCCTAGTATGTGTTTAGCTTGGCAACTAGCAGACAAGGAGCCTGTAACAGCACCATACGCTTAGTCACCTGTCCAGTAGTCGACCCTAGATGTGTTCATGACAAAGCACCTGGCCTGCTGTGCTCTGGAGGGAAACACTGGACCCAGTTTCCAACTTTAGCTCTAAGTGAATACATATTTCCTTAACTTCTCTGAGGCTTTCTTCCTAATCTATTAAGGGAGCTACCTTTATGGTGATTTGAGCTCTGTAAATAATGGATATAAAATACTTGTGCACTATGGTAATACAGTTGTGTATATTACAGAATATATTAAAAAAAAGTCTGTCCACTAAATGGTAGCTGTGGCTGCTTCTTATTCTCATTGTTTCTCATTTTTATTACAAAAATATGTCCCGGACATTTAAGAGAAAACAAAGTCCCTTTCAACATAGAATTTACATGCCTGGATAGTTTCTTTTGGACAGACACAAAAACATTAGTGACATTATTTGTCTGTATCCATAAATGGAAGTGTAACCAATTTCATGTACTGCTTTATGGAATCAGAGAGTCTGACTTTGCAGCAGGCACATTAACTTGTTTTGTTTTGTTTTGTTTTGTTTTTTGTTTTGTTTTGTTTTCTTAGTGAGACAGGGTCTTGGTATGCAGTTCAGGCTGGCCTTGGGCTCACTTTGTAACCCAGACTGGTCTTGAACTTGCAAACAGTTCTCCTGCCTCAGCCTCCCAAGTGCTGGGATTACAGGAGTCTACCACCACACCCGGCTATGGCACATTAACTTGTAGCCTACTGGATCTGCCTGCAGCTGCCATGGTCATATAGTCTTGTCTGTCCTTCTGAGCATCACCTCATTCCTCAAAACCCACTTAGATAGTCTTAACTAACCCTGGTTACTGTGATTCAAAAGATGCAGGATGCGCCCAGGACTCTTCCTTTGAAGGATCCTCCAGGTGTTTCCTGTGTGGCTGGGCCAGGTGTCCCAGGTGTCCCAACGTTGCTATGACCTTTCCTGCATGTGCCTCTGCCCACTCACACATCTTTGGGGCTTTTAACTACTGTCCCTT
Source organism: Dolichotis patagonum (assembly GCA_004027295.1). Lineage (NCBI taxonomy): Eukaryota > Metazoa > Chordata > Mammalia > Rodentia > Caviidae > Dolichotis > Dolichotis patagonum. The sequence goes on from PVJX010007522.1 coordinate 61,161, forward strand.
CTGTTTAGTTCTTCAAAGCTCAGGGGCCGGGGATTTAGCTCAGTGGCTTAAGTGCCTGCCTGGCAAGCGCAAGGTTGTGAGTTTGATCCCCGGTACCAAAAAAAAAAAAAAAAAACCTTCTCATCCTATCACCACTAACAATACCTCTGTCTCTTGGACCTTTCTCTGCAATTATTTTTAGAAAGCCCTCAAATAACCTTTGTCTCAATCAATCACATGTAATTCACATAACTAGTAGTTCTCCTGGAGAAATTCCTGTGGGGTTTTTGGGGGGGGGTCATGAAGGGTATTTCATGAATAGGACCTGCACCTCCAGTTTTCTTTTGCTTTTTTATGCTTGCATGACCCTGAGGCATTTTATAATCTAATAAAACACAAACCACATTTTTGTTTACTTATTTTAAGTTTTTTGTTTGTTGATCAGTTTGGTTTTTTTGTTTTTAGGTTCTTCCTAGTATAGTCGAGGCTGGGCTCGAACTTGCTGTTATCCTCCTCCCTCAGCCTCCTAATTACTGTGATTGCAGGCATGCATCACCACGCTGAGCTAAATGTGAAACACATATTTTATTATTGAATTCTTGTTATTAAATTTAGGGTTCCACCTCCTGGAATGGAAACCCACATACCAGTTCTCTTCCTTGATTTGAATGGTAAGTAGACAAAGTTCCAGGGATGTTACATTTAAGTAAGATTTGTCACGTATTCATCATAATCTGATCTGTAAGTCACTTTTGTGATTACTCACATGCCATCCCTAGGTGACACTTTTGGTCTAGTCACTTGTGTACAAGCATGACATGTAGAGATCATTTGGGGAGGTCAAGAAGTACATACAAGAATGTTAAAGCAGTTGATCTAAAACCTTAAGAGACAAATGTTAGCTGGGAAAATCATTCTGACCCATTAGTCTTGGAAGGGCCCTGGCTCCTGCATTTCTTTTCACTTCCCTAGTAGTTTTGATACCAGCATTGATGACATGCCACAGCATTGCATTAAGAATTGTTCTTGTAGCATGACAATTAGAACCTGGGCAAACCTACAGCAATGGTTTTCAACGTGTTTAGGAGTAAAATCCTTTTCCAAATGAAACTTCAAATGGAACCCCATGTATAAAAGTGAAAACAGATTTGCTGAGTTGCCTGGCTCATGGCAGGTCCTCCTGCAGAACCCTAAGGTACTTTAAAACCACCTGAAAACTGTAGAGGGAAGGTCACTAAGGATGGATGGAAGACACAGGGAGTTTGGCTTTGACCCATTGCTTGAAGAATTTTTGAGAGGCTAGAAGTAGAATGCATGCCTCCCAAAATGGTGAGTTCCCTGGTATTGTTGATATGCAGGCAACAGCTGTTGAACTTACAGATTCTTTTCAAGGGTTAATCGCACATTGGCTAGGACTTTGGACTTCTTTCAAGTAAATGCTCAGAACCTTAACTTTAAGTTGATAATTTGACTGCTAATGTCTCTAATTTAAAGTAAGTTACATGAGTAGAACCACAAACATTAGGTTCCAGAAGAAACTGCCATCAAGAAAGCAGCAAAATCCTGAGGTATGACAACTGAAAATAGTGCTCTAGAAGTATGAGGAAAATCTGTCCACTGTGTCCTGTAGGGTGGTCAGAAGGCAACTTCTCAGCTCTCATTGTTTTGTGTTTTGATGGTACTGGCAGTTGAACCCAGGACTCACCTGTGCTAGGCAAGTGCTTGACCACAGAGCTATATTCCCAGCCCCTCTTATAGTTGTATCTAAAAAATAAAGTCTGTTGGGGGTATTCGGGTATCTACTTTATAATTGAGGAATGAAAGAAAAAATAAACTATATGTAAATTTCATGTGTAAAAAGCATACTTTGGGGGCTAGGGATATGGCTCAATGGCAAAGCACATGTGGAGCATACATGAGTCCCTGGGTTCAATCCACAGCACCACCTGGGATTAAACCACATTTAAAAATTTTTGGTGTTGGGTAAAAAACTGGCTTTCAGGGGCGGGTGGGGGGGGACCTGACTTGCCAGGCCGGGTATGGTAGTGCACACCTGTAATCCCAGCCCTCAGGAGGCTGAGGTAGGAGGATCACTGCAAGCTCAAGGCCAGCCTGGGATACATAGTGAGTTCAAGGCTAGCCTGAGCTGCATAGTGAAACCTTGTCTCAAAAAGACCAAAAAACAAAACAAAACCAAAAAACAACACCTGACTTTCCCCCTGCTTTTTCTCCTGTGCCTTGAACTTGACAGCGGACGACCTCAGTGCCAATGAGCAGCTCATCGGCCCCCACGCGTCAGGCGTGAACTCCATCCTGCCCAAGGAGCACGGCAGCCAGTTTTTCTACCTGCCCATCATAAAGCACAGCGATGATGAGGTACTTTACCCTGCGGGCCACGGGAGGGGCTGCAGCTCAGCACACAGGGCTCTGATAAACTGCCTACTTCTACTTTGGGGAAGAGGACTAGGGACTTTTAAAAATAACACGTTAGCGTTACTGTTCAAAGTAGGGGAGGCAAGACAGCCAGTGGATTACACGGAGTTGAGATTTGGTTTCTCCAGTGTGTCGTGCAAAATGCTGCAGCCCGAGTCATCTTGTTTCTGTCTTCCATCCCCACTCCCAGGTGTCAGCCACAGCCTCGTGGGACTCCTCAGTGCATGATTCTGTCCACTTGAATAGGGTCACACCACAGAATGAAAGGATTTACCTCATCGTGAAGACCACTGTCCAGCTGAGCCACCCAGCTGCTATGGAGTTAGTGTTACGGAAAAGAATTGCAGCCAATATTTACAACAAACAGGTAACGATGGGGACTGATCCCCTTGTGTCTAGAAGAGCACAGGTGGCTCTTCTGTCTATCACCCAGTCTTGTTTTGTTGGCATGGCTCATGGGGATGTGCAGAATGTGACCCTGTTGGCCAGGTTAGAGTCGGACTCATTTATCCAGGATATAATGGCTTATGAGAGCTACAGAGGTATATGTCATCCCCAGAAAGCTCTGGAGGTTGACTGATTGTCATCCTGGCAGGCAGCAGCTATGACATTTCAATATTCGAAATGCAGAAACGGTGGGACTGAGAGGTGAGGTACCAGGTCCCATCAGGTAGTGACAAGACCAAGACAAAACAGACTCCAAGTAAATCCTTATCCACCTGCCCTGCCACATGTCATCTCAAAGGCAGTGTCGCCAAAGTGGGTCTCCCCAGTATTCTGACTGTGCCAGGGAATCCCTCGAAACCCAGGAGATAATGGTTAGCCCAGAGGAGCAGCTAGACACCACTGAGCCTCAGGGCAGAAATGAGGATTTTTTACATTCAGGGGCATTTTCTGCTTTGCTGAGAATTATGTGGATATATAAAAAACAGCAATTTATAATGCTTTTATAATTTATAAAATGCTAAATAACATTCATTACAGACTTAAGCCGATTTTCCTTTTCTGCCAGAGTTTCACACAGAGTTTGAAGAGGAGAATATCACTGAAAAATATATTTTATTCCTGTGGTGTAACCTATGAGATAGTATCCAATATACCAAAGGTAAAATTTGTACCACTTTTTTGTTTTTGCCATGTGGGGGATGTAACCCAGGGTCTCACACATTCTTGCCAAATGCTTTATGCTGAGCTATATACACCTCCAGCCATATGGGAGGGGGTTTTTTCTTGAGGGGTACAAGGGATCTGAACCCAGGGCCTTTACCCTGAACTACATCCTCAGCCCTTTTCTAATATTTTTTATTTCGAACTGGGCAAGATGACACACCCCTATAATCTGAGCACTTAGGACACTGAGGCAGGATTGCAACAAGTTCAAGGCCAGCCTGGGTCCTATATGAATTTGAGGCCAGCTTCAGCTACATATTGAATTCAAGTTCATCTTGAACTAGGTAGTGAGACCCTAGATATATATATATTTTTATTTGTTTGTTTGTTTGTTTGTTTTTTGGTTTTTTTTTTTCCTTTGAGATAGGGTCTTACTAAGTTTCCAGAGTGCCTAACCTGAGCTCAAACTCACAATCTTCCTGCCTCAGCCTCACAGTGTGCTGGGATTACAGATGTGCAACACCCCTTCTGGTCCCTAAAGTATTTTTTTTAAGATCAGTATAAAAATAATGGAGAACATGTTTGTTCTGCGTACTTGTAAGGCATTTTCTCACCACGCTTTTGATGACTGAAAGTAGCATCCTTTCCTTCCTGTCTGTCCCTTTAGGCAACAGAGGAAATTGAGGACCGGGAAACGCTGGCCCTGCTGGCTGCGCGCAGCGAGAGCGAGGGCACCGCTGACGGGGAGACGTACATGGAGAAGTACACGCGGGGCGTGCTGCAGGTGGAGAACATCCTGAGCCTGGAGCGGCTGCGGCAGGTGAGCCCCGACTCTGCTCGCACCCGCGGCAGTCAGGCCCGGCCTTCACCCCCGGACAAAGCTGAGTTTGTGTATGAAACGCCTCTCGCCGTCTCAGAGAAGCAACTCTTGAGCAGCAGCTTCTCCAGAGGAAAGGCTCTGGCTGTGCACTGCTCCGATAAAGAATCGTGGATCATGGGGGGGGGTACTTCCTACGTGCTGAGCACTGTGCCTGAGGAATTCAGATATGTAATTTCATTCATTCATTCAGTTTTCACTTGGTTTTTGAGATAGCATTCACTGAGGTAGCCGCCATACCCAGCTATATACGTTACGTTGTGGAATTGCTGGGATAACTCTGAGTGTCTGGCTTACTCTGCAATCCCCATTTTCAAATGAGAACATTGGGGCAGAGGGAAGTTGGCTGCACGGCACCAGGCTGCACAGCAAAGAAGTGGGACTGGCCGACTGTAAACCGGGCAGCTTGACCCTGTAGCCCACGTGTCTCCGCTGTCCCGTCACAGTCTCCTTAAGCAGACCCGGGTCAGCTTTCAAGCTGCTGCCAGGATGTTTGAGTGAGAGTAGTAACCTCAGGAACAGGACGTGAGGCCCACTGTGTTCCCTGTGCTGCTTCCATAGCTGTCCTAGTGACTATGGAAAGCGTGTGCTGAGTGAAAAATCAGAAGCTCTTCCCTCCGTGGAAACCCTGCCTGAATTGCTACATGAGTAAAACACAAACAGCATAACACTTGATGTCACTTTGCAAGTGAGATACATAGGAAGTTCTCTTCATTTTCTCTGTGCCCTTGTTTTTAAAAGTTCACACCATAAATGTCTTTTGCTTAACAGTTTCCTGATTTTGTTTTGGAACAAATGCTTTTAATGGTTTGGATGAGGAGTGTGCTGTAAGATTTGTTTTGTAAATATGAACTTGTATGTGTATGTGTATGTGTGTGTGCATGTATCAAATGTGGATTTTCTAAATTAACAAAGAAACATATGTTCCTTTTACAGTCAGATGAGACAATCATTAGTGGTATCTTTAAATTGTTCTGTGTTCACAGGCAGTTACAGTCAAAGAAGCCCTTTCCACCAAAGCCAGGCACATTCGGAGGAGCCTCAGCACGCCAAACGTTCACAATGTAAGCACACCTGTGGTGCCCAGAGCCTCAGGACTGAGGTGCAGATGTGAGACTGGGTTCCCACAGTGGGAATACAACACACACTGACTAATCCCCCAAGTGTCAAGGCTGCATCTCTGTCTTGGGAGGCACACCAGAGCCAGGCCTCCAGACAGATATTCATTTCATCCTTTGTCTCTCCCTTGATGGTTTTGAGTGTCTTCCTCATTATAATTTGCCTAGAAAATTCAGGTGACAGAAACCGCTTCTAGAGCAGGCCATGATGGCACATGTCTGTAATCTTAGCACGCAAGAGGCTGAGGCAGGATCACGGTGAGTTGAAGAACAGCCTGGCCTACATAGTTCAAGGCTAGCCTGAACTCCTAGCAAAAACAAAAACAAACAGCAAAAAAAGAAACTATCTAGCAGTTGGAGAGGGTTATGGGAAGAAGGGAAAGATTAGTGCTTGGAGAGGTAGAGAAGATTGTGGGAAGAAGAGAAAGGTTAATGCTTAGGCCACTTCAAAGCATTCTCTTCCCAGAAGCAACAGAGTAAAAGAAAGATCCTTTTAAGGAAAGGTGCAGGATTATGTGCCTGCCTAATTTTCAGAATTGGCAGGAAATTATTAAAAACATGGTGAACATTTACAAAAAATATCTTATAATTGGCCCCAGAGCAAATCACAGTAATCACTATCATACAGATTACTTCTGACCACAATGCAGTCATTAGAAATAATGAGACTTATACAGTTGTAAACTGAAAAACTCTCTCCTAATTAATTTGTGTATCAAAGAAGCAATCATAATAAAAATTAGAATGTATTTAGAATTAAATGATAAGAAAAACATGCATTTATCAATGCTTGTAAGATGCAGTTAAAGTAGTACTTAGAAATTATTAGACCTAGCACTGGGAATGTATGTAGATTAGTAATACAGCACCTGCCCAGCAAGCATAAAGCTCCAAGTTCAATCCCTGGTACCAAAAAAGAAAAAAGGAGGAAAAAAAAGAAACTATTAGGCCTAAATTCCCTGTTCCTCCCCCTTAAACACCACTGCTAGACAGTAGAGAAAATGAAAAAGCAAGATCTATTATTAGGAAATTTATAGTATTTACATTAAAAAGAAGAGATAAGCATCAGTTTAAAACAAAGAAGAGGCTGGGCTTGGTAGCATGTGCTTGTAATCCAGGAGAGGCTATGTGGAGGTGAAGGATGACATCAAGACCCTGTTTTTCCCATCCCCCCCAAAAAAGATACGGGTATAGCTCCGGGGTAGACCTTGTGCCCGGTGTATAGAAAGTCCTAAGTTCAATTCTCAGCACTAGAACAACAACAACAAAAAAATTTTTTTAAAACTCCAATCTAATCTTTACATTTGGAACCTGAATCTGGTGAAGATTCCACATCTATCTGCTGATATTAAAGAGAACAGAAGACAGTGTTAAGTGACCCCACATGGATTCAGTGAGCCAAATCCAGACTGTGGGAAGCTTTACAAGAAAAATGTCCTAATTTTTCAAACAGATTTAATTTAATTAGATTGTTTTGAACAGATTAAATTTCAAACAAATACAATTTTAGAAAAAGGGAGAACTCACCAGTTAAAAGAGACTTAAACATGTGTCAGTAGATTACAATGATATATGAACTGTTTTGATCCTGATGTTAGTTAGAAAAACAGAACACAGCTGCATGTGGTGGCACACACCTATAATCCCAGCACTTGGGAAGCTGAGGCAGGAGGATCACATGAGTTTGAGGCTAGCCTAGTCTACATAAATGAGTTCAAAGCCAGCCTGCATTACATAGCAAGACCCGTTTAAAAAAAAAAGAAAGAAAGAAAAATACATTCAAATAAAGAAGGAAATAAAACTTAGAGCAATATAGAATAAATATAAATATTTATTTCTTCATGTAGAAAGAAATACTGGAAGTAGAAAGTGTTACTGGGCATTGAACCCAGGGCCTGTGCACTGAGCTGCGTCCCCAGCCCTGTGTTTTTTGTTTTGTTTTTTCCTCTGAGACAGGGTCTCACTAAGTTGCCCCAGCTGGTCTTCAACTTGTGATCCTTCTGCCTCAGCCTCCTAGAGTACTGGGGTTACTGTTATGTGCTATCATTCTAGGCAAGAACAAGCACAGCATTAAGTAGAAGATAAATAGAATCAACAAAGCTGCAAAGCAGGTTGTTTTCAAAGCCTGGTCAAATGAGACTGGTTGGGAATGAAAAGAAAATATGAGAGAATATACAGAGATTATTGGAAATAAGAAGGGGGATGTTGCTATAAAGAGAGTACAGGCTTAGGCAGAGAGTGAACCATGAGTAATGTTGTGCCATTACATGTGAAAGCTTGACAAAATGGAAATTTCCTGAAAAAAACATAATTAAAAGGAAATAGAAAACCTGAATACAGCTGTCACCTAAGAGAAAGCCTAACTAGAATCATAACTATGTTCATTGATGATAATACAGCATATCAAAAATTGGCACATGAAGTTCCTTTTATTGATAAGAGTGGCTAGGAGGTTGTCAGTTTGTTTATTCTTTCAAAGATGGGCTGTGGATTTAGCTCAGTGGCATAAACGCCTGCCTTGCAAGCATGCACCGTCCTGAGTTCAATCCCTGGTACCAATTTAAAAAAAATTTTTTTAATCAAAAAAAAAAAAAACCTCAAAGAACCAATTCTTTCATTCACTGATTCATTGTATTATATTTTTAGTATCAATTTCATTAATTTCCATGCTGATCTTTTTAAGTTCCTCCCTGATGCTAGCTTTGGATTTGGATTGTTCTTGCTTTTCTAGGACCGTGTATCATTAGGTTATTTGAACTTGCTCTGTTTTTCTGATGTGGACATTCATACTTATAAGCTTACCTCTTGGCGCTGCTTTCATCATGTCCCATAGGTTCTTGTATGTTGTACTGGCATTATCATTTGATTCTAGGAACTAATTTCTTCCTTGATTTTTCCTGAGACCCACTGATTATTCAACAGGGTATTAAGTTCCATGTTTTTGTGTAGTTTCCATGGTTTATTTTGCCATTGATTTCTAGTTTCATCACACTATAATCTGATAGAACACAAGATAATTTTTTTTTTTTTGGCATTTATGAAGTGTTAAGCACTACATGCTACCATGTGCCCTATTTTGGAGACAGTCCCATGTGCTGCTGAGAAAAATTTGTGTGCTATTGTTGGAGGAACACTGTGTAGATATCTTTTAAGTACATTTATTCAAAAGTTAGGTTCAACTCATGTTTCTTTGTCAGTTTTTTTGGGGGGGTTAAGTTGTTCTGTTTGTGTCAGTGGGGTATTGAGGTCCCCCATTCCAGTTGAATTGGTGTTTGTGTGATCTTTCATGTCCATTAGTATTTGTTTTATGAAACTGAGTATGCTGGCATTTGGTGTGTTTATAATTATTGTCTCTTCTTCAGTTTTTCCTTTAACCAATATGTAGTGACCCTTCTTTGTGTCATCTAATAACTGTTGGCTTGAAACTAATTTTTTCTGAAATTAGGGTAGCTACTCCAGCTTTTTTCTAGGTTCCCATTTCATGGAATATTGTTTTCCATGCTTCATTTCTCATCTGTGGATTTCTTTTTTAACTAAATGTGTTTCTTCTATAGTGCATATCATTGGGGGGGGGTTCTTGATCTATTCTGCCAATGTATTGTCTTTTGATTGGGGAGTTGAGATCATTCACACCAAGTGCTGTGACTGGAAGTCACTGACACACTCCTGGCAATGCATAATGTTCCTGTTGCTGGGTTTTGTTTTGTTTTTTTCCCCTTTCTTCTTAGCTGCTCACCCTGCCAGGCATTATCTATTATATTTGACTTACTGGTATTGCTGGCTTCATTGTCTCCTTCACAGACATCCTTGAGAACTTTTTGGGGTGCTGGATTGGTGGCCATAAATTTCTTGAGGTACTCTTTGTCAGGATATGAGTTCCTTCTTTCTCCACCAATTTTGAAGGAATGTTTTGCAGGATATATATCATGCTTCCCCCAAATTAATACCTAGCC
>PVJX010007523.1:0-70592 GCA_004027295.1 Dolichotis patagonum
AATAGCTCGCCTCCACGTAGAACCCTTCGATTGGCTATAGATAGCTTATAAGCTTAGTGTAAGGAAGTGCTCGTTGCACAACACGCAGGGAGCCGTCAAGGACGGACATGTGATGAGGTTGCTGCCCGGTCAATAAAGGAGCTTGCAGAAGTCCAGTGTTCGTGTGCTCTCTTCCGTGGGACGGAGTCGGCGCCGGACACGAACCTAGTATTTTAATAATAAAAATTGGAGCTCTTTTACATCTATTACCCCAACTGATGCTCTCAATAGTTCAGCAAGAGAAGATGCAGTCACATTTAGAGGATGCAGTGGTGGACCGGGACCAGTTTGCCAAATCTTAGCAATTTGAGTTTTGTACTTCTCTATCTACCAAAAAAGACTTATACAATAGTAATTTATAGTGGATCTCAAACATTTTTTGTTTGTTTTTTGAGACACAGTCTCACTATGTAGTTCAGGTCATTCTTGAGCTATGTAGCCCAGGTTGGTCTCAGATTCACTGTAATCCTCCTGCCTCAGCCTTCCAAGCACTAGGATTACAGGTTCGAGCCACCACACCCCAGTCAAACATTCTCAGATTTTGGAATATGATCACACTTATCCCATGGATAAGATGACATTGGTACTTACAGACCACAAAAAATTATACCCTAATTTGGTTATCACAGACCATATTAGAAGTAGTGGTGTTTTGTAGACAAAAGGATGAGTTCCATAGCCAGATCCCCTGGGCTTGAATACTGGCTCCACTACATGTGTAAGTGTAAGTAACCCTCAGAGGACTACCTGGCAGGAGGCAGCACTACCTCCAATGCAATCACTGTTGGCACGTAGTAGCTCTAGTGCTTATAAAGCCAGTAATCTGGCCCAAATTACATGGTATATGATGAAATTGGACTGCAATCTTGATCCACGTAGTGTATTGCCTCTTAAAGAAATGTTGCCTTTCTAGGTTATGCTATTTCCCTATAACTCCTAAATTGCATTCTATTCCCCTTTCACAGCTCCTTCCACAGTATTTTATTCTTTTGTATCAAAATGAAAAACTTTGTCAAAATTAACATTTATGAAACACTCTATTACAGAACATTTACCCCAAATACCATTGGTATTCCAGGCATGCACACTGGCTCCTGGAGTGGTTTTGTGCTTTCTAGACATATTCTCAAAGCTGGCCAGAGTCAAGCTACTCACATTTCTACTACACTTCTAGTCAGTTTGTTAATGTAGCCAGCAATGCTTAGAACTGGACATGCTATTCAGTAAATTACCAACGGACTGGCAGGTCCTCCCTGTGTTTCATTCTCTTTTCCCCCTTTTTTGGCTGACTGGTTTGATAGGGTGTGTGTGAGGAACATGCAAACTACAGGGCCATATCAAAAGGATCTAGTGAACATCTTCCTTGAAAGCGTGCGTGAGGATTAGGCGCTTGGCGCTTTCCACTCCAAGAAAGATCTAAAAATTTAGGTACAGGTACTGGGCTCCGGGAAAGAATTTTGTTGTTTTCCCCATCAAGAAACAGGACCCTAGGCGGCGGGAGGGGAGCGGAGAGAGAGGCATCTGCGAGTCTATAGAAGACAGCGTAGTAAGAAAGAAGGAAAAGGTAAGACACCACGCAACTTTTGAGTTTTGTTTCTCTTTTTTTTCCCCCCAGGGTGGTTGGTGGCAGCTGTTCCAACACAATAGCTAGTCAGCAATCCCCAGCCCAAGTGGGCTAGAAATGACCCTCAACCGAGCCAGGAGGCTGGGGACGGGAAGAGGGGTGTGTATGGGAGGGGCAAAAGATGAGGGTGACCAGGTGACAAATAACTCGGCAGTAGCGGGCTACTGAAGCCCGAAGCAGCCCGGAGCCAAAGAGCCACTTCCCTGAAGGGCAGTGGGCTGGGGGGCGGGACGAGGGCCGGGGCCTTTCCCCCCTGGAGGCGGGGCAAAGGGTGGAGAGAAGCCTGAGTCAGCAGCCCCTGATTGGCTCATGCTCTCACACCGCGGCTCCCGATTGGGCAGTTTGCAGCGGGAGATGTTGTGAGGCGCGGCGGGGCGGGGCCAGCCGCCCGGGGTGTGCAGCTGGCCCGGGACTGGTTGGGGCGGGGTGGCGGGCTGCTGCGCTCCGTTCCCGGATCCGCTGGGGCTCAGAGCGCGGGGCCGCACAGCTTCTATCCTCCGCTCCGCCAGCTGCGCTGCATTCGCTGATTGCAGATTAAAAAAACGAGAGAAAAAAAAAAAAGACCCGAATGAACAAGGCTCCTGCACCAGCTCTCCTTCCCACCCCGGGAGGCTACTGGACTGTCGGGCGTGGGAGGACACTCCCTTATCTGGGAGTCCCACATCTCGCTGCCGCGGGCTCTTCCCGCGGCAAAGCCGAGGCCGCACTCCAGCAGTGCGACCCTGCAGTCTGGGCTCGCGGTCGCCCACTGCACACAGCTCGCGGCTGGAGCGTCCCGCCCGCCGCAGGTCTCTCCTCACAGACGCCCCCAACCCGGCCGCTGTCGCCCCGCGCTCTGGCGGCCGCAGAGGGCGGGAGGGGTTCGTGCGCCTGTTTCGGGGCGCCGCGGGGTGTGGGCCAGGGTCTCCGCTGTCGCTGAGGGCTGGTAGGTGGCGCGCACCCCTCCAGCCCTCGGCCGATCCCAGTCCTGTAGGGTCGGACCAGCTCCGGGGACCGCGTTATTCCAGACAGAAAGTACTAGCCGGAGCCTCCCCGGGGAGGGGAGGGGAAGGAGGTGGGGTGGGGAGGAGGCGGCTCCGGAGGAAGAAGCGAGGAATCCGCCCCCGGGACGCAGCTCGCGCGGCCGCGGAGCCGGGCGTTCCTGTCACTGGGCGCTCGCGGGCGCCGCAGCGGGGCCCCGGCCCGGCCCGGCAGGCGAGGCGAGGCAAGGCAGAGTCCGGCGGCCACCGCCCCGCCCCAGCTTCCCGCGGCCGAGAGCCCGGGGCCGGCCAGGGCAGGTCGCGGCGGAGCCGGGAGCGGCCGGCGGCGGCGGGTCGTCCTCCCGCGTAGGTGGCACGGGCAGGGCCGCTGGCCGCGCTTCCTCTGGTGCGTGCGTGCGTTCCTCCTCCTTAGCCGCGCGGCGCGGCTATGGAGCGCGCGGCGCGGCGGGTTGCTCCTTCCCGCCACCCCGAGGCCGCGCGGGGAGCCCGCGGCGGGGCGCAAGGGCCGGGGCAGCGAGGGCGGCGCGCGGGAGGATAGGGCACAAAGGCCGGCGGCGGGCGGCGGGTCTGGCCAGCCGCGGAGGAGGGGCGCGGCCCTCATGAATATTAACCGCGCCTGCGGCCTAGCGTCCCGGCGGGCCTGGCCCGCCCGCGTCCTTCCGTGCGCCCGCGCTGTGCCGCCGCCGCCGCCGCCGCCGCCGCCGCCGCCGCCGCCGCCGCCGCGGGACCCGGAGCGAGGGAGGGGGCTGGCGGCTGCCACGGTCCCCGCACCTTTCCCGAGCACGCACACGGACCGCTCTTCCCGGGCCCGGCTCCCGACCCGCCTCAGGAAGGGGCGGAGGAAATAGTGGTGGGTGGGTGGGTGGGTGGTTTTCTTTTTTTTTTCTCTCCTTTTTTCCGTCACGTTTTCACCCCTTTCCTTAGGTGGCAGCAGGGAAAGAGCGCGGAGCCAGAGTCAGAGACGCGGCTCGGCAATCATGCCCGGGAGCGGGAGCGGGAGCGGCCTCTGTCCTCCGGCCTCGCGCCTCCCTGCCCGACCGGTCCCCACCCGCCGCCGTGGGCCGGGGAGCGCCGCCTCCGCGGACCCGCGACCCCTCCCGGCCTGGCCGGCTTTTTTGTCTGTGGGGGAGACGGACGGGAGCGGAGAGGTGTCCTGGAGTGTCGGCCCCGTTTTTTTCAGCGGCGGCAGGGACTTTCTCAGGTGTGCGTGTCGGGAACGCGGGGGGACCCCGCTGCCCTGCGCCCGCCGCCGGGGACCCGCGTTGGTGGAGTGCGTACACTTGGGCGGGGAATGGTTTTTCTGGAAGGCTGCGCGGGCGGCCGAGTGCGTTTGACACTATCCCGGGGCTGTTCTCTCTCCGCAGATTTACAGGCTTTTTCTTTCTTCCTTTTCTCCCCCCCCCCTTTGTTGCTTGGGGAAAGTGCTGCTTGTTTCATCTGTGGGGTGCGCGATCTCCCCTCGATGTGTGCTTTCTAGTGTCGGACGCGCAGACTTGGCGTCAGCATGTGGCAAGCCTGGAGATCAGCGTCGGGAGAAAGTTCATACCCTCTAACTTCTCGCGTTCTAGGTGGAGCGCCGCGGGAGCCGGACCTGGAGCCACCCACCGGAGTCTGCCTGCCTAGGAGGAGCGCCGCTGGGGAGGGGATCGCGGCTGCGGTCGGCCTGGAGGCTAGCTCGCAAGGAGACCTGTCGCCTTTGTTTTTAAAGTCTGTGGAAATGGAGGAGGAGGGTGAAGTCGACTGAAGTGCGCATTGGCAGGGGCTTACAGAAACACGCAGACCGATTTCATCCCTGGCACATTGTGTATTTCCTCGGCCCTGCACCTTCTCGGAGCGTGGTGTGGAATTCTTCCCTTTTTGGTGTGTGGTGGCATTTCCTCCCCACCCCCAATGTGGACTCCAAAGGATTTGCCCCTTTGCAATTTGGAATGAAATGATGGCCACACGTCAGACTGGTCTGCCTGACGGAGATGGTGGTGACAAGCTCAAGGCCAGCTCGGCCCCCGCCGGTGAGGTAAGTAAGCCAGAGGGGCGGTGGCTTGTGTCTTTGAGTGTCCTGCAAGAGCGGGATGGCTGCCGCTCTGCCTCGAAAGGGGCATGGAGCTGATTGGTGGGAGCACCTGAGTGATTCAGGAGTGAAGTGTAGTCCATGCTTGTTTCCAGGAACCTGGGTGACCATTTTTGTTCAGTCCCCATGCTGAAGTCTCTGTGGGTATCGTACACGTTTGTGTAGCCAGGGGCATCCTCCAAGGCTGAGAGCACAGCCAGCCTGCTTGTTGCCCCTGGAACCATCTCTTGTCTCTCACTGATGGGTGGGCTAGGGGCCTGCTTCTGGTCGCAGTTGGTACAGATCGATCCCCCCCCTCCCCCGGAAAATTTAGGCCCATCTTTGGAAAATGTCTCACAGTGCAATTACAATTCCAACTCCCAGAAAAATCTCCTGCCTTTACTGTGCTTTTATTTATGCCTTTCCATTTACCGTTCAGTTTTGCAGACTGCTCAGGGGAGTCAGGTGGCTTGCATTGCTCTTCAGCTTGACATCTTGAGAAAGCCTAACATCAGAGAATTTTACCCTAGGCTTTTTGAATTGTGTTTTGAGCAGCCAGAACGAGAATCATAGAAAATCCATTGATTTATGGCGCCCCCAACTCTGCTGCCTTCTCATGTCTTTATTTACCTCCCTGCATATTCAGTTTGTTTCTGTAATGAATAGATTTTGTGATTACTTTGAGCATGGCTTCTGTAGTTTGTTAAAGGTACTGAGTATTATTAACCTTCAGACTTTATTTTTTAGATGCCCAGATTTTTACTGGAATGTCGAAGATTGCAGTAATATCCCCAAATGAGCTTTTACTATCTCACTCACGATCTCACTTCTTTGGCATCTTCTGTTGAATTTTTTGACCTTGACACAGTGTAGTTCTAAATGTGTTAGTTTGGGCATTTTAGTAAAAATGACTCAAGTTAAATTTTGGCCCACAAAGCATGGAGAGAAACTTGGTTTGTGCAGCTTACTTCATGTTGGATCTGAAAGTAGTGCAGGCAGCATACGAAGGTACAGTGTGCTGTTACCACGCAATTTATCAGGCAGACCCCTAAGTTTACATTTAGAATCAGTCCTTTACTCTTCACATCTGTAAACACCTGCTTGCAGGTAAAATGGTGATTAAATAGAACACCACAGGCCTCTGATCAAGGTAAACCATAATAACTCCTTCTGGAAGGCCTACCTACAATCTGGTGGTTGCTTAATGTGTATTGCAGTTACATAATGTGTACTGTAGTTCTAAAGTCTTATTTGTCATTGTCTTGTAAATGCTTTAATTAGCAGGTTGTTTGCATTATGTTTGCAAAACCTAATGTTTATTTAATTTTTTGTCATTGAAGGGATACCCCAAACCCAGAATTTAGCCACATTTGTCCTTGACTGGGAAGCACTTCCTGTTAGTTGCACACTTGGCTTTTATTAACAGTGACAGTTCTGTATTTTTTTAAGGGCTGTGAAATTTGTTTTCACTTGTACTTTGTTGCTAGCTTGGCTATTTTGTTTTTAGTTTCAGAATGAAGAAGCAATATTGTCTGTATTTGCTCATTTAAAGAGTTCAAGCACTTCTTGAATTTGATATTAAGCTGTAACATTGGCTTTTTATTTTGCTTATATTCTTTGTGGAAATAGAAATAAAGGGGTTGCACACTTTAAAAACATTTTAAAACCAGGTAGGGCGTCAGGGCAAGTTGTACAACTGTGGCCACTGTTTGCTTGTGATACAGATTTATCTCCAATTGATACCTCTGATGTGCATCACATACAGTAAAGGAAAGGGAGTTGCCACTGAAATGCTTCACGTTGATGCTTAGGTCATTGAACACTGCATTTACTTTTATTGGAAATATTTCATTCTATATTACTATCATTCTTTTAAAAATTTTAAAAACAGTTACATTCCTGAGTGTGCTTGAATAATAAATTTATGATTTTAACCAAGAGATAAACATGTATGACTTAATAGTAATGCTATTAATTGGCCATAAACCTGACTTTGTGGGGCAGAGAAATCAATGAGGTAAATTAATAGGGTGTCTCTGTTTCATGTTTTACCTAATGAGATAATTACCTTTACCTATGATAAAGGCTGTTTATTGAAAACAATTACAAATTTCATTTTAAGTGTTATCATTTAATTGTGTTGATATATACATTTGACCCCCCCGAAAAAAAACATAATAGAAGACCCATAGTTTGAAGCCCTCCTAAAAAAAGGAATTATAAAGCCAGGTGTAGTGGTACTGTAATCCCAGCACTTGAGAGGCTGAGGCCAGAGGATTTCAGAGGCAGGAGACTGAGGCAGGAAGGATCATTGAATTCTAGGGTAGCCTGAACTACATAGCAAGACCCTGACTAAAAAAATAAAAAAATAAAAAATAAGGAATTGGAATAGTTCAGTAGCATGTGTATTGATATTATACAGTAAGGATGGCACAGGTGGTATTCACACAAATTTATAGACTTTCTACATCTACAACTGTTTTTAAAAAGCAGATTGTTTTTACTCACTCTGAGCCACATATCTCTGAGTCTCAGTGGACAGTCTGATTATGTGAGGTGTGCTGGCAGCGTACCTTGGATAATTTTGCTCACAGCCACTTTATACAGACTTCTCTGATTCCTCTGTACTGTGATATCCCTTCTGTGTCATACATTGTCATCCTTCAAGGTTCAATTTGCTGTTTTTTTTTTTTTAAACAAAAAACACAGAAACTTTGCTTCAGTTTTCTAGACAACCTAGTATTTTCTATTTTTATCATTGAGTTCACTTTTTATCTGTAGTCCATAATATTTATACTTTCACTGTGTATTACTTTTAAAACCTAGTTACTATTTCTCATTAGCTTATTTCATTTTTGTGTTTTGTACTTTATATTTTTCTTCACTTAGGATAAGGATTATCCTTTGGTGACTTTGTGGAGCATTACATATTTTGCTTTTGTCCCAGGCGCCTGTGTTCTTTCTCATGCCCTGCCCCCATCTATCTGCCTCTCTGTTTCTCTGTCCCTCTATCTCTCTTTGTCTCCTTTTTTGGGGGTTCTTCCTCCGCTAGTTGCTTGTTTAATGTTGGTTTTAACCAGAGCCAAGACCTTCTCATTCCTTTTTCTCACTGTCTGTATTTTATTTTAGTCCTTCCTGTGGCATTAGTCTGTGTGTTGGTAATGCCCAATCTGTGACAGTCTCCTAGATTTTACAGTTGATCTATAGACTTCTATAATCATAATTTCATGAGCAGTGTTTTGGGATAGCCCACAGGCATTGCAGACTACAGTTTCTACCCCTGCTACCCAACCTTCCCTTCCAACTGTGCGCTTTCAGTGGGTAGTGCTATTTACTGTCTACTTACAGGTCCAGGTAGGAAACTAGGCCATCATCCTCTAGTCTCCTTTCCTATTTCTCATATCCAAAGTCCTTCTGAGTTTGTATTCCAAATCCCTGCTGTCAGATCTGAGTTCAGGTCAACTGCATCTTCCTGGTGACCCATGGAAACAGGCGTCCTCAGGAGTGCCCATCGACCCACCCTTGTCCATTTTCACAGCTCTGTGCCCTCCCTTCAGTAGAGCAATCCTCCTGAAATAGAAAGCTAGTCATCACATTTTCCCATGAATAGTTTTTGGATTTCTGTTGCTTTTGAAATAAAGTTCAAACTCATTGGAAGGATATTGACCATCTGGATCTCCTCTTATCTCACCTGTTACCTGCTTTGTACACTTCATATACTAAATGATCTGGGGACATGGCAACATATCAACTTTAGGTCCTTCTAAATGCTTTGTTTACTCTTCTATTCCTCCTTTCCTCTCTGACCTCTCCCGGTGGCTGTTTTTCACTTATCCTTCTGCATTTTTTTTCTTCTATATCTTCTTCATGAACCTTTTCCTTTGCTCTACCTAGCATATTATCCTAAAACACCATTACTTTATTGGAAACTGCACTTGTAAGTGTATCTATCTCTATGCACCTTGGATTTCAGTCCCTGGAAGAGCAGACATGTTTGTTTCCACGGTGCCTGACATTCAGATGCAGTTGACTGGTTCCTCAGCTTCAAGTCTGTGCCAGTCCCAAGTAGTCGGTACACACTACTCAGGATAGACCATTTATACCTAGGTTATTCCTTTGCTTAGATTTTTCTCATGGCATCTCATTTTTCTGAAGTTCTAAAAATGACTTGAAAAGTCCCATGCAACCTACTTCCCACCTTCCTGACCTTACTTCCTATTATTTTCATCATGCTCTGCTGGCCATTGTGGACTTTGGCCGTTCTTCCTGAGCACCAGGCACGGTGGACCCCAGAGCCTTCTCACTTGCTGAACCCTCTCAGAACACTTTCTGTGGGTCTCTGCAAGGCTCACCTTCTTATCTCCTGGGTTTTTCTTAGAGGCCACCTTCTGAAGGAAGCTTGCCACCCAATCCACTTAGTGAACTCCCTTCCCCTGCTCCTCACATTTTGCCCTCTCCCTGCTTTGCTGTCTTTTCTTGCTTTGTCCCTCAGTAGCCATCTGACCTATGTATTCATATGGTTTTGCTTATTTGAGACAGGTAATACATATATAATGTAAGTGTTAAGTGTGTAGAATTTTATTCTTGTTTAGCAAGGACTGATCAAAATATGTTTTATATTTATGTGTTTATGTAAAAATGTATCACAGTAGAGACACATTGCCATTAACCCTCCTCAGCATACTGTCTTTGCCAGCTTTTCTTTCCTGTTGTTCTTGCCACTTTCTGAAGCAGTTCTGAAAGTCCTCTTTCATGAGTGTCATTTTTGCACTGTTGTGGCTACCTTGATGTCTGGAATCAATTAAAAACATTAAACATTAAGGTGCATTATCATTCACTTTATTTACTGGATCTGGTACCCTGTGACTTTGAACTGTTCCCCAAAGTTAAGATAACTATGAATAATGTACATTTTTAATCAGTTGAGGATATCAAGGTAGCCATGACAGTGCAATTTAAAACACCTGAGAAAGGGATTTCCAGAAGTGCTTCCAAAAGTAGCAAGAATGATGGGGTAAGTGTGTTTTCTGGGGATAGAACTCAGGACCTTGCACTTGCCAGGCAGGTGCTTACAGCACTGAGCTAAATCTCTGGCCCCAAGGGGTAAGTGTGTTTGGAGTGAGAAGAAGAATATTTTGAGAGGATTAAAGGCAATGTGTCTCACTGTAATTTTTTAAAGCCACCATATGTTTTGATCAACCTAGTATGTTTTGTACTCAGAAGAATGCCTAGGATGCCTAGGCGCTTAATAAATATATTTTAAAAATAAATGTAGACTAGAAAAATTCTAGAGTGTTACCAAATTTACATTTAGGCAAGTAATTTTTGAATAGTTATTTTAGATGATTGTGTGGAATGTGAAGTACATTCCTTCCTTAGAGTTCCTGTCCACCTTAAAATTCATGCATTTCTACTACAATTGCTCTTAAAAGTTTGAGACCTTTTTTCTCTGTCTGTGTCTTTTTGGTTTTTTATATTACATTATTTTGTTTTATTTTATTTTATTTTATTTTTATTTTGTTTTGTTTTATTTTGTTTTGTTTTTTGAAACAGTGTTTTGCTAGGAAGTACAGGTTGGCCTTGAACTCGCTTATATAGCCCAGACTGCCCTGAACTCATGACGATCTTGCTGTCTCAGTCTCCCACATGTTGGGATTTCAGGTGTGCACCATAAGGTCTGGCCTGTGTCTTTCTTATTTTGAGAAACTGTTTCTAAAATAGTCACCAAGACAGTGTGTAGTACAAGTGTATGAAATAATTTGCACAGAGAAGTAAGATTATAATAAACTAGTAAAAGTGTAATCAGACTGGTGTATGAAATGCTGTAAACACATCTATATTACCAATGTTTTATTTCTTAAAATGAATTTCAGTATGTGATTATTCCTTGTATATTTTCATTGTCTTATATATTTTTATTAATGTCATAAATATTTCATAATCAGTTCAAAAATGGTGGCACTGACAAAATTTTAACAATTAATTATGGATAATGAAAATGTTGAAATTGTTATTTTGTGTTTTTGAATTTTTTTTAATTTAATTCCAAAACTACAATAAAAAGCAGCTGTTTCTAGGATAGAACTCAAGGCCCTTTCACATTTTAGGCAAGTGCTCTGCCAGTGATCTATACCTCTAGTCTAGATCTTTAAAATAGGGTATATGTGGTTATTCTTGTGAAAAATGCTTTCTAGCATACCTACATTGCTTAAATAGCTTTTAAGAAGCATGTTTTCTTCTTTGGAGGCCTAGGAGTCTTTCTAAGCTAATTCTAGTATGATAGAAAGTTAGTGTTCAATTTTTAGTATGTATTGTTTCATATACCTGAATCTAAATGTCAGGATGTGTACTGCTGCATGCCACGAGGCTTATGTTGCCAGTTAGCAGGAAAGCTTACTGAACTGAGAATAGTGGCAGTAGCAGCAGTAAGTATCATTAGGTGGAACTTTGTGGAATTCTGGATTTGAACCTATTGAGTCAGACCTGTCACTAGGTAAGAGTCATCAACAAAATGTGGACCCAAATTTAAAGAAAAATTATCCATAAATTATGTGTTCCTTCACATTCGTTTTTTTCTAGATTAAGCATTTTCTTGAAGTTCACTGTGCCTCAATTTCATGTTCATTTCTTTAGTTACTGTGAAGTTAAGTAATGTAGAACAGAAGTAATGTTCAGTGTCTTTTGTTCTTTGCTTTGTGAAGAGATCTGTCATCTTATATTTAACAATATGCAGATTTAAGTATGGGCAGTGCTAGTGTTGATAAGATGCACAGATGCTGTTATTGAATGCAGCTATTTTCTGTTACGGAAGGACCATATGGTAGGCACTTGTTTTTCTTTCTGGTTGATGTGATTAGATTACTAAAATGAAAGGTTATTGTGCATCCTAGCAGTTATCTAATTCTAATTGACCTTAAGGAATTAAATATGTTACAGGAGTATAACCCTTCCATATCTTCCATTGGTTTGAAATGTAAAGACATCTTCATTCAAAAGCTCCATTTTGGATTGCTTTCACTAAAATTGTTTTATATAGTTTAAGTTGCCATAGTCTTCTAATTTTGAGTATTGTGCAAAGGGTTTATTTCACAAAATCTGGAAGATGACATTTTGTGCTTTTAAAATAATCTGAAAAACATGTAGTGTATTAAAGTTTTAAATAATTTGACATGATAGAAACTTGTCTCTTCCCTAACAGTTATCTATTAATATGCAAGAAATCCCCCAGCACAGAGTTGTGAGTTAAAGAACAGATTAGAGTCCTAGTTTGATATTTGTGAGTATTCATCTGTTTTTGGGAAAGTAAGACAAACCAGAGCAAACTTCATTTATTAACATTAAAAAAAGGCAAGTTGAAGACTACTTTTCCCTAGTGACTTATTGTTGTATATTTGGGTATATCCATTTGATGTTTGGTATGTTTTTGATTCAGAATTGGTTACTTATTGCCTTTTTCCCCTGTAGCTTATCTCTGTTCCAAATAGACATCTGTTGTAGTAAGACTAGTGCCACGTATGCAGAGCTTCTTATAATCCTCTGCTTCTTTGTTCCTAGAACCTAATCAGTCTCCTGTCAATTTTTTTGTTTACCTTTCTCGTCTTTAATATTGTTTTTAAAAAAAACTTACATTCTTAAAACCATTTCTATTTCTTTTTGCTTATACTGTAGAGAGTACCCTTAAATGTCAGCAGATCCAAAGATGGATTTGTGATTGCATTTTGACGTTTTTTCTGGGTATGGGCTAGCTAAGAATGACCAAATTAGTATGATCTGGATACTTGAGGTATCCAGACAGCCTTAGTGCTCAGTATCTTCCTAGTAAATAAAAATTCTACAATGCACAGTGCAAAACTGTTTTCAAAGACTGAAATGTAGAAGAGAGATTAGATTTATTTCATGTGATTACAAGGGGTAGAAGTAGGATCACTCGCTACATAGATGGGCCAATTTATTTAGTGCATAGTTTGGGGTAGTTGTTTCATACATTAGAAGTTACTGAATTTGAATGTGTTCTTGGTGAAGGAAGGAAGACCTTTAGTTAGAGGTATTCTACAGGGTATTCTTCAGTAGGCATTCAGATCAGGCAAATGTGGTAATCATTTGTGTTACTTGGACAACTTAAAAATTTGGATTCTTGGTCCCATCACTGATCTGATAAATCAGAATCTCTGAGTGACCTTCTGAAACCTTAACTTTTGAGCAGGTCTCCTGGTGAGTCTAGTGTTCATCCGAGTTTGAGAACAAGAAGACTAGATGACATGGATCCTTCTCAGGTCTGAATTCTTTTTTTTTTGGTACCGGGGATCGAAGTCACAACTGTGCGCTTGCAAGGCAGGTGCTTAGGCCGCTGAACTAAATCCCCAGCCCCGGTCTGAATTCTTATGGTACTCTGAGTTTAGAGTTGTTATGGGCAAACTGAAATCACTGTAAAGAAAGTAGGCAAAAATATGAAGGGAAATTTTAAATGACTATAAGCCAGTGATAATTTCAAGGTCACAGTAAAACTCTATTTGTGATCAGACATATTTTTATATGCCATTACTAATGATTCCTCATTCAACAGCAGTTCTTCTGTCACTGCCCATTGAATCCCTTGTCTTTCAGTCCAATTGATGGAAACATGCATGGATTATATGAAGCAAATATAATGCAGGCCAACTGCAGCGTCCAATTGCCAGTGCTGCAAAGTAGTGGGATTTGTTGAAGTTAGTGAAAGTGATAGAGGGCCCAAAGCCACAGACTGAAAGAGGATCTTGTAGAGTGAGACCTGATAACTAATGAACAAAATGTAATGGGCTTCTCAAAGGAGAGCAAGTTAAACTCCAAGGGAAGCTTCAGAGAAAACTGCCTTTGATATGATGGCATAGAGAAGGATATGTATCTTTTCTTCTAGGAAGTAAAGCTTGATTTGGCGGCAAGACTTTTAACTCTGCTGAGAGATAATAAAAAGTAGGTAGAAATGTATTGATAGAAGAAGGAATAGTAGTAGTGAGCAGATTTTTCTCTTTTTTTCTGGGTAGTGCCGCTGAGACTGAATAGAAAAACTTAGCTTTTCAGTTGACTTTGAAATGAACAGGGGTCTGGAATAGCTTTGTAAACTTATAAAGTAATTTTTAAACTATTTTTATTAGTGCATATTTGTCGTATATAATAATTGCATTCAGTGTACACAGTTGGTGCATATACATATCACATCTTAATTCTTTTTACTTCCTTTCCTCTCCCTACCTCCTTCCTCATGGTCCCCGATTTGCCACTGACAAAAGATTTATCTCCTGTTTTTTATTATCTGTCTTTTATTTTGTTCTTTTATTTTGCACTTTGGTTTCTCATATAAGAGAAACCATGTAATTCTTAAGCTTGCTTGTCTGGTTTACTTCACTTAGCATTCTGGTCTCAAGATACATCCATTTTCTTATAAATAACTTAAATTTATCCTCCTTTATCGCATAGTAGTATTCCACTGTGGGAACATACTACATTTTCTTTATCCATTCATCTGTCGATGGACAAATAGTCATAAAGTAATTCTTCAGTGCCAAAGTAGTTCA
Source organism: Dolichotis patagonum (assembly GCA_004027295.1). Classification (NCBI taxonomy): domain Eukaryota; kingdom Metazoa; phylum Chordata; class Mammalia; order Rodentia; family Caviidae; genus Dolichotis; species Dolichotis patagonum. Next base: position 14,242 of record PVJX010007523.1, read on the forward strand.
TGGTTCTGAAATCTTAGCTGCCTTTATTTCTGACGTTCTGGGTTTTTGCTATCTGCAAGCACCAAGGACACAATACATAACTTGTACAGTTGAATACATTCCCCACTAGTGGGAAGAGCTGCAGTGTAGATACTGCAGGGTCATCTTTGGAGAGACTAGGTACCACTTTGGCGTCATTATGATATGAGCCAAACCAGAATCTCTAGCTAAAGATACTACAGAACCATTGTTTATGGCAGTTGGAGTTGCATCGGTCCTGAACATGCAGTTATACACATTCTCCACAGGAGAGGAATGTAGAAGAAGAATTTTTCTTTGTTAAATCCTTGAATGTTGTTGCTACTCTTAACTGTCTTTTGATTTGATCAGCACAATCTTTATTTTTAACTTTGACTTTCAGTTTATTCATAGCAGTGTGTCTGGATCAACTGGGATCACTGGGGAAAAGGCAGACAGATATTTAAAGGCATGACATAGACATATACACTGAGGAGCACAGTGATTACAGAAAGTACATGGTGTAGAAGGTGATGCTACTTGATTTCTCCAAACTGGGGTGAAGTATTTTGTTTTCATTTTAGGAGACAGAGTGCTGGAGTATTTGGCATATTTTTGACAGCAAAGTATATCTTTTCTAGCTGTACTAACTGGCTTTGAATTGACTTTAGGTTAAGATCTGAGTTTCTTATAACTGTTTTTTGTTTTGTTTTGGTACTGGGGATTGAACTCAAAACCTTGAGCTTGTCAGGCAGGCACTTATGCCACTGAGCTAAACCCCTAGCCCCCTAACCCCAAGTTTCTTAAGGGGATTTTGAACTATAGAAATCAGTTGATGATGTGAACTAAGTCGCAAAATACACAATACCACTGTGAGGAAGAAAACAGGGGCATCACTGAAAATCTGTAGACATTGAAAGGGCAAAGAGGGAGTTTAATGAACAACTTCACACCAGTGAATGTGATAACTTAGATCAAACAGGCTATGCTTCGTGAGATACAAGTTGCTAAAACTGGCACAAAGAAAAAAAACTTGAGTTGTGCCATAAATGTTAAAGATACTGCATTTGAAATTAAAAACATCCCACAAAGAAGACTCTAGATCCAGCTGATATAGGTTATCACATATTTAAGGAAGAAGTGATACCAGAAAATAGAGGCAGAGAGAACACTTCTGTTCTTCTTTTGTGAGGCTAGTACAAGCCTAGTGACAATCAGAACAGGACATTATAAGAAAAAGAATTTAGACTAGTAATTTTCATGTTTGTAGATGCAAAATCCTTAAGAAATGTTTAGCATTCAAATCTAGCAATATATTAAAAAGGATAACTTATTCCTAGATGAGATTTATCCTAACAATGAAAAATGAGTATATCATTAAAAATTCAATGTTATTTACCATAGTAACAGAATAAAAGAGTTCATGTAATCATCTCTCAGTAGATGCAGAAAAAGCATCCGACTAAAATGTAAAAGTCATTTATCATAAAACCACTTTGAAAATTGTGAATATGGTGAAATTTTTCTCTACTTAAAAAGAGCATCGATTAAAAACCTACAGTTGTGATACTTTCTGGTAAAATATCAAACATTTCCCTACAAAATTCAGAAACCAGCAAAGATGTATGCTGTCAGCATTTCAGTATCACATTGGAGGCCTTACTTAGGGTAAAAGGAAGGAAAAAAAATAAGGAAAAAGAAAAATATCACTTTCAGACATGATCGTGCACACAGAAAATTGCTAGGGATCTTTAAAAAAACCAAAAAAATCAGCACTAATAAGTGAGATTTTCAATGATGAGAGATGCAAGATTACTGTGCAATACGTTTTATTTCTTTATTCTAGTAGCAAGCAGTTAGTAAAATAAAAAAATTATTACTCTAATATTTTACAGAGGATCTGTGTTGAAACTTAACCACAATTGCTTCATTCAATCCCAATTGAAATACCAGCAGATTTTTTTTGTAAATAATAGACATTATCAAATTTATGTGGGAATGCAAAGGACATAGAACAGACAATAATTTTGAAAAAAACTGAAATGGAAGAACTTTACTACCATTTTGTTAATACTAAAAGCCATAAAAATATAGCATACAATTAGTATAATTATTAACGTATAGGAGAATGGAAGATAGTAGAGTTGGAAGACCCATATATATAAAATTTTCTTACAAATTTATCTATAAAAATATTAAATCATTGGGAAAGTATAGTATTTTCAGCAAGTGGTATAGAGCAAGTGAATATTCATAGAAAGAATGCACCTCCATCCTTATGTTACATCACACAGAAAAGTTAACCCAAAGTAAATCTCACATAAATGTAAAAGCTGACTGTAAAACTTCCATTGAGAAACAGAAAGTATGCATGGCTTTGGTGAAAACAAAGATTTCTGGGACAAGACTCACAAAAAGCATTACCCAGAAAAAAAAAAGGATAAATTAGATGTCATCAAAATTAAAAACTCTGACGTTGTAAAACACTATTAAGAAAATAAAAAGTCAAGCAAGCAACAGATTTACTTACTTCCAGAATATCCAAGTATAAAGAACTCTTAAGATTCAACAATAAGAAAATAACCCAGTTTTTTAAGTTAACTTAAACTTGAACTTGGTGAAGATACGTATATGAATGGCAGATAAGCACACAGAAATATGTTCAACAACATCAGTAATTAGGGAAAAATCCAAATTAAAATAGTGAGCTTTCCCCATTGGAAAAGGTAAAATTAAAAAGAATAAGCATATCAAGTGTTGATTGAGTTGTGGAATAACTGAATCCTCACACATTGTGCCAGGGTTGTGAAGTGACATAGTCATGTAGAAAGCATTCTGGCAGCTTCTCAGAGTCAAGCATACATACACGTAGTACGTGCCCCACTATTAGATACTCATAATAATAACTAACATCTGCTGGTTTGGAATAGCAGAGATGTCTACCAATAATGATCAGATAAATTAGAGTTTATCTGTGTAATGGAGTCTGCTCACCGATTAGGTATAGAATGAACTAGTTCAGTGTGGTGGTACATGCCTGTAACCAGCATTCTAGAGGCCAGGCTGAGGTAGGAAGGTTATGAGTTCAAGGCCAGCGGGGGATACATGGCTAGTTCAAGGCAGCAGGGACTGTCTAGTGGGACTCTCTCACAAGGAAACAATATGCATGAATCTCGAAAACATAAAAGAAGCCAGACTTTAAAAAGTTTATGATGCATGATTCCACTTACGTAAAATTCTAGAACTGAGTAAAATAACCTGTAGTGATAGAAAGCAGATTAGTGGTTGTCTGGGATTGGGGAAGGCTTTGATTGCAGAGACATGAAGGAAAGGTGGTAGAAATACTGTGTTTCTTGGATGGGTGTTGCTCGTGGTTTCATGTATACATTTGTCAGAATTTATTGAACTGTATGTTTAAAGTGTGTATGTTTTATTATTTAAATCTTAGCAAAATTGATTTAAAAAGGAAAAAAAATGACAACACCAAATTTTAGTATGGCTATGGAACAGCTGAAACTCTTAATATATTGCAGACAGGAGTTTAAAATGATATGCTGCTTTAAAAAACTTAGGCAGTTTCTTATAAATTTCACTGTTTACCTACTTCATGACCCAGAATTTCTATTCTTAGATAGTATCCTAAGAGAAATAAAACACATGTCCATACAGAAGATCTATACAGCAACGATCGTGAGGATTTGCTCATGATAGCCTAAGTTGAAAACAACTCAGATGTGCATTAATAGGAAGATGAATAAAAATACTGGCATATTCATGTAGTAGGATATTTTTCAATAATAAAAGTCAGTAGAGTGTATAGTCATACATCACTGTGAATGAATATCAGAGCCATCCTAAACAGAAGGAGGTAGACAAAAGGTAGACACACATGGTTTCATTCATAACAAATTTTAGAACAGGTAGAATTTACTTAAGTTATTTTTCACATCCATTTTATTCAAAGATAAAAAGAAAAAAAAACTACAACAAAAATTCAAAACACGTTAATCAGGAGGCAACAATGGTACCTACATTGTGCATTGTCATCCCCAAATCATTTACGCAGAGTACAAGATGTCTGCTTTCATTTGTCTGAACAACATCAGTACAAATGAACTCAGTACAGCGAACTCAGAGAAATCAGTATTATACTATCTTAACTAGTTTTTTTTAATGTACATAAACATATACATGTTTTTTCTTTCATCTTGTCACACTAAGGAAACAGTAGGCTAGAACAGGTAGAATTTATATATATTGATGATAGAAACCAGAACAGGAATTGCCTCTGTGGCTAGAAGCAAGGGAATGACTAGACCAGAGTGCAGACAGCTTTCTGGGGTTGATGGAAGCGCTCTGCATCTCAGTGTGGGTGTTACTGACTTAGATACAGGGACTTGTGAAGCTTCATTGCTTAAGATTTGTGTTACACTGAGCAAACACAAATATTCCTCAGTTAAAACATATAAAAGATGAAATTAAAAATGCAAAATGAGAAAAAACTAAAAATATTGTTAAATTGAAGGGTAAAAATACTATACACCTCATCCAGTACTGAAAGTATTACATTTGTCCCCTTTTACTTTCATATCCTCCCTGTGTATTTTTCTAAAAAAGAGGGAACTCAAGATACTTTTAGCTTCTATGATTCTTAAGATCTAATTTCAAAATTAAAAAAGAATTGTTGGAGAGTTACTGTAGCTCTCAGAAAGTTGGCCTAATCGTAAGCCTTGAACTTGATTCGTATCTCTAATATATCCTTACTGTCCATTTTCTCATTCTTCTAAGTAATTAGCCAGAATTTTTAACAGTTTTAATTTTCTTTAGAGAAAAGATTTTAAAAATTTATGTCGTTAATTGTAAGTCACACAGAAACAGAAGTGAACTAAAAAAAATTGAAAATTATATACGTGATAAGACTATTAGGTTACAAAAGTTGATATGTATTTGGGTTTAGTGAGACTAATGTGCTATTCCTAGGCATTTAATATGAGACAGTCACAGCTTGGTACTTGACTTCTTGTCAAATGTGGTACTCTGTGCATTTTGACATAAAAACTTTATTCTGTTACCCATCATTTGTTTAGTACTTCCTAGAGGTACAAGCTAGAACTTACTGATGTTGATTCCCCTCAGTCAGTTTGTTTTTCATTGTTTTGGGTCCTTATCAATCAACTAATGCTGAGTAACAAATTGGATGTATTTTTTTTTTAGTCAACCTGTAGAATATGTTAATTTTGGGTCCTTATCAGTCAATTAATGCTGAGTAACAAACTGGATGTATTTTTTTTTTTTTAGTCAACCTGTAGAATATGTTAATTTTCAAGAACAAACTGGCTTGAGGACCCTGAGAAATGATAGTGATAATTGTGATTTTGTTTGTTTTTAAGACAGGATCTCACTGTGTCATACAGGCTGGCCTTGAACTAACTAGCCCAGGCTGGTCTAGAACTCAGTGATCCTCTTGCCTTACCTTCTCAATTGCTGCGATTACAGGTGTGAGCCACCATCCCTGGAAAATGAATATATACATATATATTTTAAGATTTTTTTTTCTGTGTTCTTTTTTTTTTAAATTTTATTTTAAAGAGAATAAAATAAAAGAGGGCAGTACAGAGCAGATGAGAACAGGACAACATAGGCAACACAGGACTTTACATTAAGACAACTGGACATTAACAGTAGCTATCACAATATTTCTTTCTCTGCTATAGTTGAGCATAGTTTCAAATACAATAATATCAAACATAACAAAATAATATAAAGCCATTCAAAGAGTGAGAGAATTACAGGGCTTTCTGAACCGAATAACAGAAAGTGATCAATGGGTACTATAATATCTCATTTTCGATAGAAAAATTTTGTTTAAACTATCACACATATTCAAATCCCAATAAGACACAATGTGATAGATAGAACCAACAGTAGTAGAAGAATAGAAGCATGGTAGGACTTCTAAGAAGGACGATATTAAATCAGCAATAGCTGTCATAATGTTTTGTTTTCTTCAAAACAGCTGTTCATATCATCACACATGATATAGGCAAACAAAACAGAGTAAAACCATTCCAACTGATGAATGAAAACATTGAAAGGCTTCAAAGCTATGAGATGGGGACTCATGCTTACCATAAAATCTTATATACTCTTATCAACTCTCATACTTGGGAGACTATATGGTATTTACAAATGTGAGTTTGGTTTATTTCGCTTAAGAGAATAGTCTCAAGTTGTGTCCATTTATTTATAAATATCTCAATGTGATCATTCTTTATAGCTGAGTAGTACTCCATTGTATAAAAATGCCACAACTTTTTTATCCATTCCTCAGTTGATGGGCACTTAAGATTATTTTTTTAAAAGAGTTTAGTTAGAATTCTTCCATTTAAAATATCTTAATAAATTCTGGATTTGTAGGCAACATTTACTTAATTTTTGCTCTAGCAGATTTTGTTACCATTGTATAACTTGTAAACTGGTAGAGAGTTTAGGGTCATTGTGTTCTGCTTTTCTATAAATAATCTGAACAGGCAAGATTATAAAAACTGATGTGTTTCTGATAGATTAATTGCATACTTTTAGAAAAATGTGGTTACCATGGTAGTCTAAAACTTTTTCTATAAATCTGAGCTGAGCAGGCAAGGTTATAAAAACTGATGTGTTTCTGTTAGATTAACTGCATCTTTTTAGAAAAATTTGTTTATTATGGTAGTCTAAAACTTTTAGTAAGAATAAGATACTAGTAGGCTTTTTTTTTTCCTCATGATTAAAATACACATAATGGAACATTGCAAGGACTGGCAGCTCAGCCGGGGCTGTTCCAGACTGGGAACATCTCAGGGACTGGTGGCTGAGAGCAGGGGCTGCACATGAGAGCTAGGCCCGCCCTTCGCCTGCGGGCAACATCGCAGGGACCAGCAGCTCCCCTGGACTGTTCAGGACTGGGAACATTGCGGGACCAGCGGCTGAGGGCCAGGGCTGCTCAGGAGAGCTAGGCTCACCCTTTGCCCGCAGGGAACATCGTGGGGACCTGTGGATGAGAGCAGGGGCTGCTCAGGAGAGCTAGGCCCACCCTTCGCCCACAGGGAACATTGTGGGGACCTGCTGCTGAGAGCAGGGGCTGCTCAGGAATGCTTTCCAGGCCCGCCCTTCGCCTGCAGGGAACATCAGGGGGACCTGAGGCTCAGCCAGGGCTGTTCAGGACTGGTAGACCCGCCCTTTGACTGCAGAGAACATCAGGGGACAGACAGCTGAGAGCTGGGGCTGCTCTGGACTGCTAGGCCCACCCTTTGCCAGCAGGGAACATTGTGGGGACCAGTGGCAGAGGGCCCAAGGTGCCTGGGACTACAGCCGCTGGGTCCACCCCTCCTCCAGGAACATCTAGGAAGCCTGCCACAGGCTTGAGCTGCCTGGGACCACATCTGCTGGACCCGCCCTTCTACCAAGAACATCGAACTAAACTACAGTGGACTACCATGCTGGCTCAATGAGAGGCTCAGAAACCCCTCACCCAAACAGAAGACCTCATCAGGCTTTGGTCAGTGTGGTGAGTTTGCCCCCCAAAATAGAGGTCTGCAGTGGGTAAATAGGGGCAGAAGTGAAACTCCCTCCAAGTGTAAGACCTTGGCTAACCTGGCAAGAGTGGGTAACCCCCTCCCCCACACAGGGAACATCAGACAGGTTGAAGAGTACACCAGTATCACCCCCACCAACTTAGAGGAAATTAAAAGAACTTATGAGACCCCCCAGCAACACAGTAGGGCCTCAGCTGACACAAACACTATAGCCAGGGAGATCTGGTGACCTGCAACAACCTGAAGATATAACAACAGCAGGAACTAAGAGTTGCCCTACACCAATACTTCTAGGCTTGTTAGCCCAGAAAGAATATAGGACTCACCAAACAGGCACAGTAGGAGGAATTCAGGATACTGGATCTCCTCTTCATTATGGTACCCAGCAATTTGACAAACATCAACCACACAGTAGAACCCTGAAACACACACTACAGAAAGTTGTGACTGTTGGAATACAAAGACCAGAAATTTACCTAAAAGGTGAAAATGATTAAATGAAAAGGCAAAATGCATTCCTGAACATCTAGTCCATCAGGGGCAAGTGCAGGTGATAATGAAATAGAGGACACTAAAATTCATGCACCAGAAAAGATAGCAAATGAAGTAAAAAAACAAATCCATGAGGCTATGGAGGAACTCAAATTAGAAATAATGTCTTATGTAAAGACAAAAGTAACAACCTTAGTAAATGAGCTGCTCAACATAGCTAGAGAAGAAATAGATAAGAAACTACAGGAGCATGGGAAATTGATTGAAACTTTGAGTAAATAATGCAGAAAACAAGCAGAATCTACAAAACAAATTGAAAGAGATATGCAAGAAACAAAAAATTGTATTGAAAGCCTGCAAAGCCGCTTAAATGAAGCTGAGGATAGAATTTTGGACCTTGAGGACAGGATCACAGATAGCGATCTCAAAAGGGTAGAACTTATAAAAACAACAAAGCAGCATGAAATGACAATCCAACAGCTACAAAATGATGCCAGGAGAACATGTTAGAGTAATAGGCATTAATGAGGAGGCAGGAGACAATGCAAAGGATATAGCTAAGCTGTTCACAGAAATAATGGCAGAAAATTTACCAAACATGGGTGGAAAATCGTATATACAAATAAATGAGGCATATACAATGCCACACAGTCATAACCAACATAAACCTAAACCCAGACATGTAAGAATTAAGATCTCAGACATACAGCATAAAAACAGAATACTAAAAGCTGTTAGAGAAAAGACACAACTCACCTATCAAGGAAAGCCTTTTAGAATCACAGCAGACTTCTCAGCACAAACCTTCAGGTTAAGATGAACTTGGAGTGAAGTATTTCAAGCCCTAACAGAAAACAACTTTCAACCCAGACTGATGTACCCAGCAAAGCTGTCTTTCAAATTTAATGGGGAAACAAGATACTTCCATGACAACAACTAAAGAAATTCATATCCACCAAAGCAACCTTAGAAAGAGTGCTGAAGAACATCCTAGGTAGAGATAAAAGTGACCACAATCTCCATAACAACAACAGAAAGAAATCACCAGGCTGGACAAGAAAATAAATGAGAGAAAAGCAAGAAACTAACAACAATAACACAACATGGCAAAGTCAAGCCAGTACATATCAGTGATATCCATAAATGTAAATGGGCTCAATTCACATATCAAAAGAAACAAGTTGACAGAGTGGATCAAGAAATAGGATCCCACAATATGCTGCATACAAGAAACACATCTGACTCAAAAAGAAGCTCCTAGATTAAAAGTCAAAGAATGGAAAACAGTATTCCATGTAACAGGAACCCAGAAAAAAGCAGGGATAACTATTCTATTTGCAGACAATGTGAACTTCAAACCTAAAATGATTAAAAGAGACAAAGAAGGTCACTACATACTCATAAGTGGAAAAATTCAAGAGGAAGAACTAACAATTATAAATATATATGCACCAAACACAGGAGCACCCAACTATATAAGACAGATACTAAAGGACATGAAAAACCAAATACACAAGAACACAGTTATTACAGGTGACCTTATCAGCCCACTGTCACAAAGAGATAGGTCAATTAGACAAAAAATCAGCAAAGAAAAAATAGAACTGAATCATAACCTGCGAGCAATTGGACTCAGTAGATGTTTACAGAGTGTTCCACCCAACCACATCAGAATACATATTCTTCTCAGCTGCTCACGGGACATTCTCCAAAATAGACCATATAATAACCCATAAAACATTCTTAAGTAAATGCAAAGGGATTGAAATTATCCCATGCATACTATCTGACCATAGCGCACTGAAATTGGAAATTAATGGCAAAAGAAATTCCAAAAGCTGCATAAATACATGGAAATTAAATAACAACCTTTTGAACAACCAGTGGGCTACAGATGAAATTAAAGAAGAAATAAAGCAATACCTACAATTCAATGAAAATGCAGAAACAACCTATTGTCATCTGTGGGATGCAATGAAAGCGGTCTGAAGAGGGAAATATATAGCAGTAAATTATATCAAGAAAACAGAATGCGCACAAATAAACAATCTAATGCTTCATCTCAAGCTTCTAGAAAAAGAGCAAGTTAAATCTAAAGCTCATAGAAGAGAGGAAATTGTAAAGATTAGAGCAGAAATCAATGCAATTGAAGCTAAAAAAAAATACAAAGAAAATGAATCAAAAAGCTATTTTTTTGAGAGAATAAAATTGACAAATGTCTAGCTAACCTTATAAAGAAAAAGAAAAAACCCAAATTCATGCAATAAGGACCGAAAAAGGAGAAATTACTACAGATTCCATGGAAATTCAAAAGATCATGAACACCTACTTTGAAGATCCTACTCACATAGAGAGGAAAACACAGAGAAAATGGACAGATTTCTAGAAACAGGAACTACCAAAGCTCACCCAAGAAGATATAGCAATTCTGAATAACCCAGTATCAGCTATTGAAATTGAAAATGTAATAAGAAACTTTCCAACAAAGAAAAGCCCAGGTCCTGATGGATTCATAGCTGAATTCTATAAGAAAGTTTGAGAAGGCTTGATGCCAATACTCCTTAAACTCTTCAATGAAATTGAAAAGAAAGAAATCCTCCCTAATTCATTTCTGGAGGCAAGTATTACTCTTATGTCAAAACCAGAGAAAGACCCAACCAAAAAGGAGAACTATAGGCCAATCTCACTAATGAACATAGATGTAAAGATTCTCAATAAAATACTAGCAAATAGAATGCAAAAAATCAACAAGAAGATTATACATCATGACCAAGTGGGGTTCATTGCAGGAATGCAGGGCTGGTTTAACATACACAAATCAATAAATGTGATACACCACATCAACAGAGCCAAAAACAAAAACCACATGGTCATCTCAATAGATGCAGAAAAAGCTTTTGATAAGGTCCAACACATGTTCATGATAAAAACCCTTCAGAAACTCAGAATACATGGTGTCTACCTCAACCTTATAAAGGCCATCTATGTCAAACCAACAGCCAGTATTATACTAAATGGACAAAAACTGAAAGCTTTCACTTTAAAATCAGGAACAAGGCAAGGATGCCCACTATCACCACTCCTGTTCAATATAGTTCTGGAAACACTAACCAGGGCAATCAGACAAGACAAAGAAATAAAAGGAACAAAGATAGGAAAGGAAGAAGTTAAATTATCACTATTTGCAGATGACATGATACTCTATATAGAAGACCCAAAAAACTCCATTAAAAGACTACTAGAGGTAATAAACCAATTCAGCAGTGTAGCTGGCTACAAAGTCAGCGCGCAAAAATCAATAGCATTCCTGTACACAAACAAGAAACTCACCGAAAGAGAAATTATGGAAATATCGCCCTTCACAATAACATCTAAAAAAAATGAAATACTTAGGAATCAACCTAACTAAAAGTTTAAAAGACCTATATACTGAAAATTATACTATGCTAAAAAAAGAGATTAAAGAGGATATTAGAAAATGGAAAGATGTTCCATACTATTGGCTAGGAAGAACCAACATTGTGAAAATGGCAGTACTCCCCAAACTGTTATGCAGATTTAATGCAATCTCAATCAAAATACCATTGACATACCTCACAGATCTAGAGAAAACGCTCCTAAAATTCATTTGGAACCAGAAGAAACCTAGAATAGCAAAGGCAATTCTGGGCAAGAAAGGCAAGGCAGGAGGCATCTCAATTCCTGACTTGAAACTGTACTACAAAGCCACAGTGGTAAAATCAGTATGGTACTGGCAAAGAAATAGACCTGAGGATCAATGGAACAGATTAGAAGATGCAAGTATAGGTACAAAGCCACTCAGCCACCTGATGTTTGACAAAGGGGCTAAACATGTTCACTGGAGGAAGGATAGCCTCTGTAATAAATGGTATTAGAAAAATTGGCTCTCCACATGCAGAAGACTGAAAGTAGATCCATGCCTATCACTATGCACAAAAGTAACAGATAAATGGATCAAAGACCTAAACATTAAAACAGAAACACTAAATCTACTGGAAAATAAGGTAGGTAGAAATCTTGGAGACATAGGGGTAGGCAGAGAATTCATGAACAAAAGGGAAACTGCACGGGAAACACTTCAGAGAATCAACAACTGGGATCTCATATTATTGAAAAGTTTCTGCACTTCAAAAGAAATCACCATCAGAGTGAAAAGAAAACCCACGGAAAGAATTTTAACCAGCAATCCCTCAGACAAAGGACTTATATCAAGAACATATAAAGAATTGAAAAACATCAACCCCCTCAAATTCAAAGACCCTCTGCAAAAATGGACATCTGAGATGAACACACATTTCTCAGATGAAGACATACAAATGGCAAACAAATACATGAAGAAATGTTCACCATCCCTGGTCTTTCGAGAAATGCAAATTAAAACAACATTAAGATTTCCTCTCACTCCAGAAAGAATAGCTGCCATCAAGAAATCAACTGATTTCAAAACAAATGTTGGCGAGGCTGCAGGGAAAAACGAACACTGCTCCACTGTTGGTGGGAGTACAGACTGGTGCAACCACTATGGAAATCAGTATGGAGAATTCTCAGAAAACTAGCATTGGAAGCTCCATTCAACCCAGCTATTCCCCTCCTGGGTATTATCCCAGAAAAACTGAAAAGTTCATATCACACTGATATATGTGTACCCATGTTCATAGCAGCCCAATTTGTAATAGCTGAATCTTGGAAACAACCAGGATGCTCATCAACTGCAGAGTGGATGAAAAAGATGTGGTATTTTTACACAATGGAGTATTACTCAGCCATAAAAAGGATGATCTTGAGGCCTTCATAGGTAAATGGAGACAACTTGAGACTATCCTCATAAGTGAAATAAATAAGAATCATAGTTATGAATATCACATTGTTTCTCTAGTGTAAATGTAATAAGAGCTATACTCTAGTGCAAAAGTAATAAGAACTATAAGAGTAATAAAACCCATAATGCATAATTGCCACTGTAAAAAAGAAAAATAAAGTGCTCTAAAGGATATAACTGCATGTATGTTTAAGTGTGTAAGATAGATGACCATATTACTGTTTTTGTTAGATTGTTGAGCAGGACTGTTAACAGTCTCACTGTCTACTTTGTATGCTTTAATTTTGTAACTTGAACATCTGTTTCCAATGATGAGAGTATGGAACATATCAAGTGGCGATTTTTTTAGTGGTTTTTTTTTTTGTTGTTGTTCTTTTATTTTTTCCCTTTGGAATTCTGTATTGTTGCTACCATTTTTCTGTTTTGTCTGGTTGGTTTTTTTCTCTTTAAATAAAATTTAAAAAATAAAATAAAATACACATAATGAGAATAGATTCCCAGTAGCTGGAAATCAGAGTAATGTGCTGGCATGAAGGGTGTTGTGGTTATTAAAAAGCCATTTAGTTTATACTCTTAGTTTTACCTGTAAACACATAAGTTAGAAAAATGTATTAATCCTTTGCCTTCAAGTATACAGTGTATAATTGTGTCTATTGGTCTTCAGTTTAAAGTGTATAATCTTTTAATATTTTTTATTTTATTTTAAAGAAAAAATGATAACAGAATTTCAAAACAAAATAATAAAGTAACATTGGTTATATATTGCATATTATCTTCAGAGTAGATGCTCAGATTACAAGACACAGGCATGCAAAATTGATCAATATAAGCACAAACCATTCTTTTCAATGAACTAAAAGAAATTAGTAGTATAATTATTTTAGCTATTTATATAACCTTTTAATATTTTTAATTCCTGTTACACTTTAGGCATATGCTATGGGCATTTATTAGCCTTAATGTTTATTTAGCCTTAACATATGTTCAGTTCTTTGTAAGAGATGGACAGTAATGTCTGTTTCCTGAAAATATATAGTAAGACAAAGTAGATTTTAGGTAATTTTGTAGTGTTTAAGATAGAACATTTAGCTCATTATGTAACTCAACATTTATTTACCATATTTAATCCTCACAACAACCCCATGAGATATGTGCTCTTGTATGCATTTTAGAGAATTGGAAAATAGCGTTCAAAAGCTAAATTAGCTTAGCAAGATCACATAGCTCTATCTACAGGTGTCTTCTATCTGCCTGTCATTTCTTTAGAGTGGTAATTGATCACATATAAAAATGTTCTTTCTGAAGAAAGCCTGGAGTACAGCTGACTTATTCTAACAGGGTTTAAGGTACATAGATGCTTTCACTTAATGCTACTTTCAACAGTATCTTCTTATAGCAAATGGTATATTCATAGTTCTCTGAATTTATGAAGAGTCTGAAACAGTCTCATGTGTGCTTATGTTCCCTTTGCTTGAAATGCTTTTCCCATGTCTATTTATTTATGTAAATCCCATTCTTTCTGCAAAGACTGGCTCAAGTTTCACCTGCCTCTGGCTAGCATTTTCTAACTTCACTGACCTGAGGTGGAAAATATAAGGTGGGATTGAAAAAACAAGCGGCTGGGCATGGTGTCACAGGCCTGTAATCCCAGCATTTGGGAGGCTGAGGCAGGAGGATCACTGCAAGTTCAAGGCCAGCCTAAACTGCACAGCAAGATCCTACCTCAAAACAACAAACATTTGAGTACCAAAACAAACAAACAAACAAACAAACATGCATATATATACACACGTTTAGGGAAAGTGAATGTTTACATTCAAAAAATTATTACAGTAAAGGGCATATTGCCATTAATGCTTTTCAGAATACTCTTGCTCAAATATACTCATCCCATTGTTCTTGCCACTACCTGAAGCAGTTTATGCTTTATGTTTATAACAGATTTTGTCAAATAAAAACACAGTGTGTCCAGTGGATTTGGTGCTGTGTGAGTTCTGGCTCTTCTTGACGGTCAAAATAACTATCGGTATGATTACTGGAAACATGTAGCTGTGCTTTTCCCATTCTCACTTTTTTTGTAGTGTGTTTACTTTATACACTATTTAGACTCTCCATGAACATTCTCTCCCTTTTAACTCATTTAGTTGTACCTCTGAAATAGTTATGTATTGAATTCTCATCCCTAGTTCTTATGCTTATGTTTCACTAACCATTTTGATTATCTAGAGCTTATTGTGGTAGATTCCTTGGGAAGACATATGGCTACAGAACTCCTGAAATTCTTACATGTGGTAGGAGTTTGTCTGTGGCCTTTTATTTTATTTATTTAGGTACCAGGAATTGAACTCATGACTTTGCACTTAACAGGCAGGTGCTGTTCTGTTGAGCTATATCCCTGGCATTCTGTGGAATTATTTTTATTTCTTGGAATATCTTAAAGATACTGCTAGGCATGGTGGCACACACTGTAATCCCAGCCCTCGAGAGGCTGAGACAGACTTGTGAGAGTTCGAGGCCAGCCGGGGCTACATAGTGAGTTCAAGAACAGCCTCAACTGCATAGTGAGACCCTGTCCGCCGCCCCCTCCAGAAAAAAGCTCCAGGTTTTTGATAATAAAGTTTTAATATTTAAAAGCCTGGGAATCACTTAATGTGTATTTCCCTGATAAATAACTTAGTGTTTCTTTTAGATACCTAAAGAATTTTTTTTCAAATTCAGTTTTGCTAGAGTATGTATTAGCGATGGTTATTCTAGGTCAGTAATTTTAGATACCTTTGATGTTCCCTTTGAGTGTGTAGTTTAAACATTTTTATTTCAAGAGAGCGTAATTGAATTAAAGTTTTCAATACGTGTTGTATTTTTTGCTTGCTTTGGGGTTCTTCTTAAGAGAGTCTATATTAGTGCTTACAAGAGACTGCAGGACTAGAGCAAGGCTCATCCAAGACTGCACATGCTCTGAATCAGATCTATTGCAGGGCACAGAAATGTACAAGATGAGGCTTCAGTGGCCACCTGAAGAGTCAAAGATAGAAGAGTACAAAAGATTTGTTGGTGCTAGAGATGTGAAGGACCTAGCAGAAGGCCTGGAGCCCAAAACACTGTCCTGCATGAGCCATCAGGAGGCTGAGGATCTGCAACAGAAGACGGGGTCCATGTGGGGAGGTTGAAGAGTGGGACTGAAAGCTACAGAGCCTGGCCAGTGCTGGAAGCTGAAGAATCTGTGCAGAAAGTGACAGACGATGCCCAAGGCGAAGATGCAGAGAACAGCCAAAGCTCTTCCCAGGAAAATCAGCCGAAATCCTTTCCCCTTCTTTTTCATACTATTCTTTTCTGTTCAGACAATTCTCCATAAAGCATGTCTTCTACACCCAGAATCATGCTGACTCAATTCAGCTGGATGTTCCCCACTCAAGCTGACAGTCAGCCACCACAGATTCTTTTGTAACATTAAAACCTCCTTGTGTTCTGCCTGTACAGTAAATCCCAGCACTCAGGAGGCTGAGGGAGGAGAATCAAGCTGAAGACCAGCCTGATCTACAGAATGAGTTCAAGGCCTGTTTGAGACCTTGACTCAGCAACAGCAACCACCACCAAAACCTCCTTGTCTGTCTTCCATATTTGTCACATTCTCTTGTGTTTCCTTTCACTGTCTTTATTTTAGAATTTGTTTTACTTTTTTTTCCCTGAGTTCCATCAGCTTATTTCTGACTTTGTGTATTTTGAGTTATGTTCTTCCAGAGCTTATACTTTTTATGTCACTTATTTTGAAACAGTAGTTTATACTTTTTGTGATTGTGACACATACTTGTTTTATGTAGGCCTATTGTTTCTCTTTCTCTCTCTCTTTATTATAACTTTATATAATATTTGAGTTTGGTTCTTTACTCCTGGTAACTTTTACACAAACTTTAACTTTCACAAAGAGGTGTGGTTTAGGGCAGATTTTCACCATGTGTTCATAATTCAGGATGATATCTTAAGATCTTTAACTTGCTTAACTTAATTAAATCTGCAAAGATGCTTTTCCCAAGTAAGGTCACATTCACAAGTTCTAGGTAATACATCTGTTTGGTGATGTGGCCTCCTATTTCCTTTTACCTTTTTGTCTGCAACTACTGGTGCTATAACTATAGCGTTTAGTGGTTTGTGTCTGCCCACTTTCTCTTTGGGATGAACAGGGATAGATTGTTACTCTAGTGCTATTATAAATGCCATCCTTGTAGAGGGTATTTGTGTCTATATATCTTGGCTTGCTTTCTGTCTGGACTGACTCTTCTGGGTGAGGGAAAGCAATTTAGGGTAAATTTCTAAATTTATTGTTAAATATGGAACACTGAATAGTTAACATGAATATTTCATGCAAAACACCTGTATTTTGCTGATAGAGATGTTCCCTGTGGGGACCATGAAAGTATGAAAACTAGACTGTGTTTACGAATGACCTGAAAAAGCTTGATATAGTTGGGCTTTTCATCTCTGAATTTTTTTTTTCTATGAACTTTTATGTACTGATTATCAACTGGTAAATTCTTCTATAGTTACCCAAGAACTTTAGAAAAGCAGATCTCTAAATCCCTTCTCTGCCCACATTTTTAAGAATCAGGGTGGGGATGGAATAGATGGTGTCAGTATAGGGCTTTGGGGATTTTGCTATAGTCTCAGCTGCTTTCTCAGAGCAATTATTTGAGGAAAAGAACAGTTTGAGTTTTTTCTACAGCTAGTAATAATGATACCTTTGTTCTCAAGATAAAAATTATTCTATCTTAAAATAATTGGTTTGATACTTCTAGGGCCAAAGCTTCCTGTTGTATTTAAAATAATCCTCTTACCTTTGTTAACTTGTTCAACAAATATTCACTGAGCATCTTTTAAGTGCTAGCCAGTGAGAATACAGCAGTAAAGAAATATAGATACCGTCTGGTCCCTACCTTTGCAGGTGAGTGTAGATGATAAGTGCAAACAGCAGAACAAGTAGTATGATGAATGTGCTTTCATTGGGGAAAAGAGCTGTGAAAACACACAACAGACAGACCTCATCCAGCATGGAGCACAGGGACATACACCTGGGAAGACCATGTTCAAGGGAATCAGGAGGAAGAAAGGAATATCCTGGTAGAAGAAATAGACTAGGTTTCTGAATATGCTGTACAACTTCTAGGGAGAATTTTTAACATCTTCCTAGAGACAGAAAAGTACAAAGCAAGGGGAAAATATGAGGACAAGAGCATTTACTGAATCTTTGAAAACCATTCACGTTAGTTTTTTGTTGCAAGAACAACTCTCACCTTTACTCTGGTTTCATCAGTTTTTGTACCATCTGTGATTACAGTAACACAAGTAAAAATGACAAAAAGAGGATGAGCATGAACACAACTGACTTTTGTTAAGGTGGAAGTGTCATTTGGTCAGTGCAGAAACAAATGATCATAGTGTCTTCTTAGACCTGGGAGCTGGGCAGACCTAAGAACCACAGGTCTGCCAGCTCTGGTACAGAGGGAATAGAGAATCTGGCTTGATAGGCAGAGGTCTCAAGTACATCAGCATCTGCCATAGTTATACTTTGGCTCACCGAGGGAGATGAGGATATAGAATAGAGGGCCAAGGTAAGAACCCTACTGAACAAAACCAGTGATGGGTCAGTCAGGCTGACAAAGTAGCTCAAGATTTCAAGAAGTAGTTAGAAACGAGCTTTTCGGGAGTCTCTGCAGATTTTGAGGACTTCATATTTAGACTCTGAGAAACCTTATAACTTTATTTATGCTTGTTCATCCTAGCTTTTCTCAGATTTATTTGACCATTGATGACCTTTTTCACCTAATTAATGTAAATTCTGTATCCTGTAGAACGGTGGTGGTATGCCTGTGGCCTGTGTGCCTCATCAGGCTGTTTATAGCATTGAAAGCTCTTGAAGGTTCGCCATCACTGCTGTAGACAAGTAGGAGCACAGGTGAGAAACCTTG
Source organism: Dolichotis patagonum (assembly GCA_004027295.1). Classification (NCBI taxonomy): domain Eukaryota; kingdom Metazoa; phylum Chordata; class Mammalia; order Rodentia; family Caviidae; genus Dolichotis; species Dolichotis patagonum. The sequence goes on from PVJX010007523.1 coordinate 33,105, forward strand.
AGATGCAGGCAGAAAGGAGCAGCAAAAGGGATTTAGATAGAGCAGTCATATCATTAATTAGCTTTTGGCTTAAAGTATTCTTTTGTTAATCCTACAAAGGAAGATTATAGACGGGTGCAAGACAGGATGTGGGAGACCACGCAGAAGCCTCTGTGGTACTGTAGGAGCAAGTTCTGAATTCAGGCACCGAGGAAGGAACACAGAAAGGACAATTCAGTAAGCCTTTGCTAGAAGTGACAGGACTAAGCTGGAGATGTGAGAGGTAAGGAAGGGGTCAAGGATGACTTGTTTCTGTTTGCGGGATGAAGGGGGTGAGCTGTGCTGTCATGAAATGAGGGGATTCTAGGGATTGGTAAGGTGAGAAAAAAGACAGTTGTTTTGGACCTGTCTAGTTGTATGTGTTTAGCAAAAATTTAGTCATGCAGATTTGGAGTTTGGGAGAAGGGGCAGCTTCGGATAAAGATGCGGAAGTAATTCATAGTTAAAATCATGAGCTGAAGGATGACTTCAAGTTAGGAGTAGCATAAGAAAGGTGAAAGTGAGTCAAGGATAGAATTCTAGTTTCGATAAGGAGAGTCAGTCTTAAGAATATTGATCACAGATGTTACTTTGTTTTATATTAAAACTGCCAGGACAGGTATTCCTATTCCTATTTTACAAATGAACGGTTTTCTCAAGAAAGGGTAAGCCATTAGCACCTTGCCCTACATTTTGTAAGTAGCAGTTGAGGAACAGGGGTGTGATTTACTGAATCTCACTTTGCTACACTACTTTTTGCAAAGGAGAGAAGTAGTCAAAGAACAAAGAAGGGGATAATATGGTATTCTCGTTATGTGCATTGGAGGAGCTGCTAGCAGTGTGAAATGCTACTACAAGGTTATGAAAGGAGTGAGATTTTCTTCACACCCCCTGGGCCATTTCTCAGGGAGAGCCATTTCAGAGGGAGGGTCATTGAGCCTTGTGTTGGAGTTTGTTTGTTGTGGAATATAGCTGGCCTGCTTTGCCTCCTAAGTCATTTTCCCCACTTCTGTTTTCACTAAGTAAGTACATGCTAGCCTATGATACTGAGAAAGAAGAAAAACTATCTTTTTAAAATTAAATACTGAGTAAGACTTTGCTAAGAAGGCCTTTCCTCAGGCCGGAGGGAGGCACAAGCACCTGCCTGGCAAGTGTGATACTATGAGTTCAATCCCTGGTTCCAAAAAAACAAAAACAACAAGAAGGCCTTTCCTTTGTGGTGCTGTGATGTGAAGGTGCTTGGGAGGATGCTGTAGCTCTGCCAGTGAGCTGGTGCTGCCTGGACAGGAAAGGGAGGGGAAGTGACTCGCATCACTGCAGAGCTCTGACATCGCTGCTGCTCCCTGACAAAAGCTGAGTCAGAGAAGAGACAAGACTGCGCTATCGGCAGTCATGGCCCAGTTTAGGCTTCTCGACTGCATGATCAACCACAATTGGAGTATATTGTGCAATCTGTATTGTGCCTGGAGTGGTCAGGTTTGTTGGATAAATACATTTTTGCTTTTTAATTCAAAACAGCTAAAATGTATATAGAGCATAGTGAAAATGCTGGATATAAAAATATGGTCTTTTTATAACAGTAAAGAAGTGTTCTTTCAGATTATTGCTATTTGATGAACTACTGTTGTAATGTTGTAATCTGAATTACTTTCAAAGAATTAACAAAATGGCACAAATGAGACAGTTTATAAAACATTGAGTTATGGGGGAGGGGAAGTGAGAATGGATTATTTAAAAATAAAACTAGCAAATAGTAAAGCAAGACACTTGTAAAATAAGATAAATGTTATGTATTTTTGGAGGTATTTAATATTGTGCTTGTAAGAAGGCAGGCAAGATTTTATAGTGAGTTGCTTTTCAGCTTATTTTTCATTTATAATGAACAACAGTTCTTGATTTCTTTCTCAGTGGGACCAAATGGAAGTTCTTCTGTGAACTTTTTCTGTTACCAGCCAGATTTTTGAGAAAATAATCATTTTGCAATAGAGAGTATTTGCTGGTTTTGTCTTTTATGAGTTATATGCTTTTGAATGGTCTTCCTTAAGGAGCAAAACTCTTATGTCTCCTTTTAGCTTTGATCAGCACTCTTTTCAGGTGCAGACTGTTTTTGTAAGTCATGCATAACATTATGTATATACAGCATAATGGATTTTATCACAGAATACAAAGAACTTGAATGATAGCTTTTGTTTTAGTTATCAGTATGAATTTTTTACATAGTGGGTCCTGAACCATTTTTCAGGTATTATCTTTCTTATTAAAAACAAATATTTTATATTTATTGAAATTTAGAAAGTAAACTGAATTTAAAATACTATTGGCAGCAATGATGATAAATGAAATGTGCTATCCACCACTTACATTCCTTTGCCTTGCAGCTGTTTCTCAGTTCTTCCACAGCCCTGACAGAAACTTCTTAGTTTATGAGACTTGAAATTATGCTTAACTGTGATCTTTGGGGCTCTAGTACTTTTCTGTCGGTCCTGTTCTTTCTGTTCTGGAATTGTGAAAAAGTAGTCTCATGGTTTGAGGAGACACAGTAGACTAACGTATCAGAGAAATTAGAGGTGAAGGTTATTTAGTCTATATATCTTCCAGTGGAAGATTGATCTCGATGCACTTTCTAGTTCTTCTTAATGGCTTTATATTGCTATAAAAATACGGATTTTGAATGGCTACTAAGAGAATAAAAGAAGATAACCGCAATTATAGTAATATTTAAAATTCATGGTATCAGGAGCCTTAACAAAGATGAAATGTAAAAAAAATTTTCATGTTTTGTAATGCTTTGCAACTATTATTCAACCTACTAATGTAGTCATTAGAAAACTTTCTAGTTTAAGGTCTAAACCTTCTTCATTCTGGTTAGTTCCCAAGAAATATTTGAGTTCCAGTAGATTCTAGAGATCGATTGATCCATTATGCAGCCAGAAGTAAGTGCTTTGGTTGAGCTCTAGCCAGAGGTTGTGTCTGCTGGCTTCCTTGTGGTTCAGATCTGACAATAGGCCATTTAGAATATACCATAAAGTAAGAAAGGCATGTGACAACATCTCCCATGACTTCTGTGCCGTTACTGACAGGATTCGGTAAAGGTCCCAGATCTGTCACCTTGGGAGCCAGGAAGTTGAAGAATAAAGGGAGGCATGAAAAGTGAAGAAAATGGAAGAGTCAGGAATTGGAGAAATGGGAGCTGGTGCAGACTGTAACTGAGATTAAGTTTTAGAAGACTATTGCCATGTTTTGCCTACTGTTGTCAGATATTTTTTGTTTAATGAGAAGCTAAAAATTTGGATTTTTATCTGAACTTGTCTTAACTTTTAAATGTCAAATAGTTCAAGTTTTTCAAAATAGTAGGATGTAAAGCAAAACATCTGGTGGTCAGATGTGACTGGAGGCTTCCAGTGTATAATACGTGATTTATAGAAACACTTAAGGCCAGCAATGAGTTTCACCACCGGAGCCAAGCAGTGCTGAAGCACATCACTGGATAAACCTTATGGGGTAGGCAGGAAGGAGTGTGGGAGAGAAAGAAGACGAGAGAGTGAAAAGATGGGTGAGGAAGACTGGAGGAGACCAATGACAGAAAGCAGGAGAGGGCTGCCATGTGGGGAGAATTTTGATCTAGGTAATACATAGTATCTATTTTATCTCTGTACTGTTGTAGGAATGCAGGAAGGTGTTGTAGTTGAGTATTAATTTTTAAAATTGTAAATAAGGTATATGATTACTCAGAAATATATTTCACTTAAATATAACTTCTGTTAATATTTTGATATGTATACTACCAGGTTTTTCCTAGTGCCTTTTTTCCTAGGGTTTTTTTTGTGTGTGTTTGTATTTCTACAATTTGGATTCACATTGTACTTTTTTCTGCTTTTGAGACATCATTTTTAGTGGCTGTATAATGTAACTAGAAAAGGTTTATGTTTTATTACTTATCTGTTGGACATTTTAGTTGCTTCAAGCTTTTTCTTGGATATCTCTTTTGTTTGGTGTTTTGTATGCCTCACTTTATCTGTATATCAGATTTTTTTCCCCACGTTTGGGAAATTTTCTGCTGCTACTTCTGTGAGTAGTTTACCAATGTCATTCACATTGACTCCTGCATCTTTATTGACGCTTATGAGTCTTATGTTATTTCTTTTGGCATCATCTTGAAACTGTTGAATTATCGTTTCATACTGCTTTATTTTTAAAATTTCTATCCTTTCATGATCACTAGGTGCAATCCTGTCCTCAAGGTCTGAAATTGTATCCATAGCTTCATTTAAATGGTTCTGCCAGCTTTCAGTAGAATTTTTTATTTCTTCAAGTTTTTTGCTGTTACTAATACAATATGGTAAATATTTTTGTGATAAAAATTATTTCCTGTTTTAAAACTATTTTCACAGAATACAATCCCAGAGGTAACACTACTGGGTCAGCATTAGAATACTTTTAGGGCATTAGTTTAAAAATGCCCTACACTTCTACAATATCTTTTTGTAATCCCAGCACTTGGGAAGCTGAAATAGGAGGATTTCAGTGAGTCTGAGGCCAGCCTGGCTACGTAGTGAGTTAAAGGCCAGCCTAAACTATAGAGAAAGACTTTTTTTCCAAAAAAGGAGAAAAAAAGGTAACAGAAAAGAAAAAAGATATCTTAAGAGAGTGTTCTTGGAGTTTGTGAAATGAGTGAATTTACAAATTTATAGTTTGTAATACTGTTAATTCCCATCATGCCACTAGGAAGAGAGCACCCTGTGTTTCTCTTTCTTCCCACCTTGGTCCATGGTTCGTTTGGTGGTAATGGAGTCAGATACAAGAACTTGGGCTTTAAGGTTTGGTGTGTGAGGTACAGCCTGCCTGCCAGGCTCTTGGTTTTCTTTGGAATCAGATGACAGTTGTTATTGTGTAACTGCTTTTATGGGGTATCATAAGGAATGCCCCAACTTGTCAGTGTGGGAGACTGGCATTGTCACTCTGTATATATTACCTCCGGGTTAGCAGCTGGTGTGACCCTTTCATTTGTTTACTTGTATTGGGGATTGAACCCAGGAACTTTACGTGTCCCCAGCCCCTTTTTATTTTGTATTTTGAAACAGAGTCTTCCCATGTTGCTAAATTACACAAGCTGAGCTCCACCATGTGATTCTCCTTCCTACAAATACGTTAGTCTATTCTGGCCCTCCCCCAAAGGCCACCTGTATCACTTACTTGCAGCAAAGGCCTTGTCTGTTCCTTATCTCCACTGCCTACTTGGTCTTCTCTAGCACGCTGGCCTTCTTGTTTCAGTCTCTGGGCCTTTGCACTTCCCCTCTTGAAATGTTTTCCTGGGACCTTGGCTTAGCGTGCTTCTTTCTTTTTGGGTTTTACCAACGTCTCCTTGTCAGAGAAGTGTTTGTTTCAAAATGTTGAGACAGGACCATCTCACAGAAGGGAGTAAAATGGTTGTGAATTTAATTATTTAACAGACATGGTCATCCTGTATAAGTTCATTTTAGCGAAGAAGAGCCACAAGAGTCCTGGATTGGGTCATTCAACGGGAAACCACAGGAGTGCCATACTACTGAAGAGCCAAGCTTCAAATTCCCCAGAGTTCTTTGCAGAATTTATGAATTTCTTTAATTGCTTCCCCCTAGAAGCTGCTTTCTTCTCTTCTGCCCTGGCCTCCTTTGTTGCTGTTGCTACCAGACTGCTGGTAGCTTGCAGAGGAGCTGCTTTTTTCTAGTGGGAGGAGGCTGTGAACTGTAAGCTAGGAGGTGAAGTGGTGATTCCTGCTGCTGAGCCTGTGAGAAAGGCCTGTGACTGCTGGCCCCGCCTCTGACCCCATCATTTGAACCAGCTCCTCCTCAGGAGACCCCAGCACGTTAAACCCAGCCTTCCCTCAGGCAGGGAGCCTTACAGGTTCTTTTGAAAGGAGATACTATACTTCATTTTACTGTTTTGTTGTAAATATTACTTCCCATTGTATCTTTTAAAAATTAAGGCAAGCATTGAAGTATCTTTTTGCTTTCCATATTACTTAAAATGCTCCTTCTCTCTTGTTTTCAGTTCACTAGAAAGAACCCAACTTAATCCAAAATACCTGAACATAAGAAAAAGATCTCAATTTGCCAACTTTTATATTTCATTATTAATTTAGGGAGTATTTAATTATTATCTTTTTTAAAAATTAGTATTTTTGTTCATTTGTTTTGTTTTTGTCTTTTTGAGACTGGGTTTCACTGTGCAGTTGAGGCTAACCTTGAACTGAAAGCTATATTCCTGCCTCAGCCTCCCCAGTGCTGAGATTACAGATATGAACACTACACCAGGCAAAAAATTTCCTTAAGACATCTTTTTTTTATTTTAAAGGAAATAAAACAACAATATGATGAATAGAAACAGTGATAAAGCAGTAGGAAATCTACAATACTATATTGTTACTATATTGCATATTGTTGTCCTGTAAATAGTTGCTTGGCTTTAGGCTTGCAAAGTTAAACAATGTAGTTCCTCCAGATGAGCTGGTTGCTGGAGTTGGGGAGTAGGTGGCTGTTCTATGGGCCTATGGGCCTGGCTGGCTCGCAGGCAGGGGCTTAGCTTCCTTCCTGATTCTCCCTGTTCACACCCTGGCTGGCTGTGTATTTCAGGCTGACTTTCAACTCACTCTGTAGCCCAGAATGACATCTAACTTTCAGGGATCCACCTGCCTCAGCCTCCCCAGTGCTGGGATCACAGGCCTATACTACCACTAGACACACCAGGCTAGTTATGATTTTAATCGGTTAGGGAGCCTGTGAAGAACTTTAGGTTAGGACCCTGAGGGTTTTGCCTTTTTAGGCATAATATTGTAAAAGTCTTTTTTTTGGCTTGGCTCAGTCTCCACGGCAGTCCTTTCTGAGGAGGTATATTTCTCCTGCGCTCTGCTCACTTCCGTACTGATGGCCTTGTGTTGGATGGAGATTGGGAGGTGGCATCAGCTAAAAGTGGCTGGTGCTGGAAGAACTTACTGGTGGGTCAGGTGAATACAAATTAACAGAAGCACTTAATTTTTTTCAGGGAGGTTTTGCAGGCGAGAAGAGGGGTCATAGGGGTTAAAACACAGAAGTCTCCATGGGATTGGGAAGAACCCATCTTGGTGTCCTTACCTGCGGCATCCAAACACTGTGGACCTACAGTTTCAGAATTTTAGCTGTCACAGCTGTTGGCCTTAGCATAGGGGGAAAAGACGATTGGCCGCTAGTACCAAGCTTCTGAAATAATGAAAAGTGCCACAAGGCTCTGGAGTTCAGTATATAATGAGACTCTAAAAATAGTTTGTGTTAGTGACTAGTTACTACTGCGTGTCAGGCATTTTCGCATATTTGACCTATGGCTCTCCTAAGCGCTATGGAAGGAGAAATTAAGGTCCCGTTACAGTTTAGAGTAACACAGGGAAACTTAGGAAACAGGATTAAGTGCCTTACCTAGGGTCACACAGCTAAAAGTCTCAGAATGGCATGCCAACCCAGGGCATCAAACTTGAGTCCCAATCTTATTGCCCACATTGTAATGGCTCTATACTGAAAGACAGATGCTCAAACCATCAGCTTCTACAAACAGTATGAAAAATGAGCAGTGAATAGTAACAATTATACACATAGAATATGTAATTATACACACACACACACACACACACACACACACACACTGTCATATTTCCTCCCAGTTGACAGGCAGTTTAGGGAATAATCAAGAAAAATGGAACACAAAAGGGAAAATAACAGGAAAGGGGTAATAAAAGCTCTAGAATGATAGATTCATAGTACTGAAAAAGAGATAAAGTGTTGAAAACTGGATGTGGTGGCACACATCTGAGATACCTACACTCAGGAGTCTGAGGCCAGCCTGGACTGCATAGTTAGTTCAAGGTCAGCCTGAACTACATATCAAGACATGTCTCAAAAAACAACTACAAAAACAGAACAAAACAAAATACAAGAGATAAAGCATTGAAGAGTGGGCTAAGAAAGGTAAGAAACCTTTTGTTCTGTAATTGGTAGTAGCTGTGAATTTTAGCTGCATTTTGTAAATGTTTGTTAATGAGCTTAGCTCTTCCTTGTGTATATATGCTGCCATGGTATATATGCACACAAAAACATTGCGTGCTACATAAGCAATACATTTATAAATATCGAGCCCACATGAGTAGGTCAGGTTTTTTGTTTGTTTAGTTGGTTTTTCTGGTGTTGGGGATTGAACTCAGGACCTTGTGCTTGCCAGGCAGGTACTGCCACTCACTGAGCTATATCCTCAGCTCTCCAGTTTTAAATAGTGGCAGCATTAATGTTAGTTTAACAGTATATATAATTGCTTTTGATGGGTAAAGCATTTATTTGAATTATAGGCAATTTGCTTCAGAATCTGGCTTTTATATTGATGATTACTATTAAGCCAGCTGCCCCTGCATCTGTCTCGGGGAAGACCCAGTAGCTGGCTGTCTGTTAGGGTTGTGCTTGTCCTGTGCATATTCTCTGGGAGCTCTGGCTGAGGGATGAGATTAGGTCTAAATGCATGAGAATGATAAAAATGGAAATCTGAAGGAAAAGCCAGACTTCAAGGAGACAATCCAGACCCCATCTGGTATGTGGATAAGTGGAATGGCAGGTGTCTATTTTGGCTTCTTGTTGATAGCTGGACTTGATTACGAAGTGAAGCACTTTCCTACCCACCTGTGGGAAAAGCAGTTTGTTTAGGAAGTCACAAGTCTAGTGGGGAGAGCCTTGGAGTCTGCATGCTAGTAACTCTGCCATTACTTGTTTGTGTGATTTGTAGCAAGTCTTACATTTGTGGTGTGTGTGTGTGTGTGTGTGTGTGTGTGTGTATGTGTAACTTGATGAGGTGATTTTCAGTCTTTCTTTCCTATAGTTTTTTTTTTTTTTTTTTTGAGACATGGTTTTACTATGTAGTTTAGGCTGGCCTCAAACTTGGGGCAATCCTCCTGTCTACCTCCTGAGTGCTGAGATTTCAGACATGCACCTCCATGGTGGGTTTTGATATTGGGGGTTTCTTATGTCCAATTCTAACAAAACCATGATTCTTAAAAAAGCAAGATTGGGGCCGGGGATTTAGCTCAGTGGTGCAAGTGCCTGCTTGGCAAGCATGAGGTCATGAGTTCAATCCCCGGTATCCCCCCCAAGAAAAGCAAGATATATTTTATATGTTACTATATAGTTGAAGAAGAGTGAAATTGTAGCTGTGTATATTACACCAAGTGTAAGTGATGACTGATGTGGTTGCTTTTATGTAGTGCACCATTCATAGGAACTTTCAGGGGATGAACGGGATAATTCTTCATTCAATACCAATTTCACAATAGAGACATTATTAAAGAATGCAGTGTTTGATTTTTCTCAGGGTGTGTAACCATAAGCAAGTATAGGAGCTACAGACTTTACTTGTTTTATCACTTAAAATTCCTCCAGACTCCTAAATGTGATACATATTATTCTTACACTATAGCACCTCCTGCTTGGAAAAGATGGGACTCAACTCATCAGGCTTTATAAAGCTATGTTGGAAATGTAATTAAAAAGCATACTCCAGATTAATGATCAGTTTCAGGACTAAATGGGAATAATGAGAACAAGGAGAAGAGGAATAAATGACATAGAAAAATGAGAGTAGACTAGGCAAAAAAGGTAAGATAACAAAATGGAAGCAGGGTATCTCTCATGTTCCTTTTCTTCTTGGTAGAAAACATCCCTTTATTTGTCACAGTGTCCCCAAATCTCACCCTTACCCCTTTACCTCTTTACCAAACCATTCTTCCATCTCTCAGTAGCTAATAGCTCCCACTGCCCCCTCCCCTGGACAGTTTCTTTGGACTTAATTAGATCTTCCTCTTTTGGGACGTTTCTCCACTTTTCCTAGGAGTAGATGAGGGCTAACAATGAGTTGCCCCTAGGAACAGCATGTTTTCTTGTTCTCCCCTATAGTTTTCAGGTCAGGTCCCTGGATATCATTCAGATTTTGCTATTTATTCCTGAATTTCACTCAGACACTGAAGGTTAGATGCCACTGCTTGGGTTTCTGTCCTGAAGTTCTGACATCCTTATTGCTCCTTAAGAACATTGTATCTGTAGCAGTACCATCCACTCTCCATGGTGATCAAAAGGTCAAACAGCACAATGCATCTCAGAAAAACAGGTGCCACTTTGATACTTTGCCATCATAGTTCTGGCATTTCTATGTAATACGGATCTCAGTTTTTCCAAGCTTCTTAGAGCCATCCCAGGAGTGTATTTGGGCTTCCACCAAACACTTATCTTAGTGTTAAATCCTGTGTAGGGTAAGCATGCCTCATTTTTACCTTAATTCAGTTTTATTTTATACCCCCATCTTAGTTATTTTTCTTTTATTGCTGACCCAAAATACCCAACACTCAAAGGGGAAAAAGTTTATTTGGCTCACAGTTTGTAGTTCATAATTTACTGGCTCCAAGGCAGGGTGGCACAAAGGAGAAATAGTTCATGACGGGCATAAGTTAGCAAAGCAACAAGAGGAGCAGGACAAGCCTCTTTCTGTCCCTTGTATTTTATCTAGGCAAGCCAATCAGTGGACTGATTTAATAACCACTCATCCACAATCGCGGTGTCACACACTATAGATCCAGCCACCTTTGAAAAAGCCCCACCTGTGACCAAATGAGATTTTGCGGGCGACATCAAGACACAAACTATAATGTTCTGCCACTGGTTCTCCAAAGACTTAAGCACATCCTTTATGCATAAGGCATTTAGTCCATCTCTAAGGGTGGCCACAGTCCTAACAGTTTCAGCATTGCTGAAAGCAAACTCATAGCTGTAAGGCCCTATACAAATAAAAAGAAAGGTAAACACTTCAACATTCAGTAGCACAAGATAGGCATTTCTATTCCAAAAGATTCAAAGGGGGATAATAAGGAATGGGAACAAAGCAAGATCAAAATCCAGCATGGCAGATGTTATAGCCCACAGTTCCATTCCCAGCATCCCTGGCAATCTGTGGCAAGTTGTGAACTCTAAAAGGTTTGGGTGGCTCCATCCCTATTGCTATTCTGGTGGTTGTAGCTCCTACGGCTTCTTTCTTGGCTGACTTTGCTCACTGCTTGCAACCTTCCTTGGACAATCCACTTTCCTGGTTTCTTCAAGTTTCTGCAGTCTTCACTAAACTTTTGACTTCATACTCACAGTTTATGTCCTCTTCATACTCACACTGCCCTCTTAGGGGGATACTTCCTGGCCTTCTGAAATCTGGGTGGAAGGTGAAGTCTGGGGACTTTTTTCTCAAAGCAAACCCTTTTACTTTTACAATTTTGAGACTGCAAAGCCTGGAGTCCTGCTACTTCTCATGATACCCTCAGTCTATCTTTCTTACTCTCTTGTTCCTTCTCAGCAATCAAGATTTCTGCTCTATCTTCACAGTACATAACTGTAGTGAACTTCCTTTCTAACAAAACTCAAAACATTTTAAATCATTCTTCTGGGCTCTTTGCTCATGATTCTAAATATAAATCTGTTTAAAACCCCCCAACAATAGCCATGTCACAGCCTCAACATTTGACTGCCTTGAAATTTCTTCTAAAAGATAAATTAGTCCACTGCCCTTAGTCTCAGTCTCAGGCAGAGTCTCTGAACATGAGAAAATTGCAGACAAACTTTTTGCCAAGCCATAACACACATTTGCTAGAGTCCAGCAGCCAATGCAGTCCTTCTTCCTGGCAGAAACCTCTCAAGCCTGGCCTTTATTGGCAGGATTTCTATCAGCCTTCTGGTCTCCTAGCTCTGACCATAATCTCCCATCAAGTACAATTTAAGGTATTCCAGGACTGCTTTTTCAGCCAGCATCTCTGAACCTTTCCAAACTCCCCACAAGCCAAAGAATCATATTTATAAATATCGCATTGTGTCTCTAGTGTAAAAAGTAATAAGAACTATAAGGAGTAATAAAACCCAAAATATGTAATTGCTACTGTAAAAAAGAGAGGAAAAGAGGGTGCTGGAAAGGATATAATTGTATGTATGTTTAAGTGTCTAAGATGAATAACCATAGTACTGTTTTTGTTATATCATGGAGCAGAACTGTTAACAGTCTCATTGCTTGAATGTGTACTTTGTATGTTTTAACTTTGTAACTTGAACAACTATTCCAAAAGGCTCTTGAAGAGGTACAGTCCCAGCAACAACTCCACTTATCTGGTACCAATTCTTAGTTGCTTTTCTCATTGTTGAGACAAAATACCTGACATCCAGAGTTAAAGGCTCCCAGTTTGTAGAGGTTTTGGTCTGTAATCAGCTGACTCCAAGGCATGGTGACTCAGCTGACAGGGATCGAAGAAGAGAAATGGCTCATGGCAAGGAGAAGATAGGAAAGCAACAAGGGCCAAGACAAATCTCTTTCTATCCCTTATATTGTATGCAGAGTTAGTTCACCGCCAAGTCAATCACACATCCTTCATCCCAGCATCATATACTCTAGTGTAAAAAGTAATAAGAACTATAGGAGTAATAAATCATCTTGGAAAAAGCCCCACATATGATCACATGAGGTGTTGAGGGGCATCTAGACTCAAACCATACCAGTCTCCTTGCTCTGCCATCCTCAGAACATTCTTCAGACATGTTTAATACCAGTATGTGTTAGCCAGGCCTTGCTGCTCTTTTGTAATAGAATCTTGCTCTCTCTTTTTTTGGTCTTGTTTTTAAGTGTTAGGTGGGACCTGGTCAACTTTAGCTCTAATTTTGCCCCACTGTTGAGGCAATATTCTGCTGAGTACTTTATTGGTGACCCATGAATTTGATGAGATTCTCTCATGCTCATTGGTAAGAACAGACACAGTTCCTAGCTCTGTATGAGTTTCAGGGATTGGTTCCTTTCATCCTTTCAGGTTCTTCCTTTCCCCTCAGCCTGTTTGAATATAGGCTTCTTTGTAGTCCTTATAAAAACTGGGGTGCGGAAGACCCCTGCAGGTTCCTAGAGCACACTGTCTCTGTCTCTGTCTCTGTCTCTGTCTCTGTCTCTTTACCTGCCTGGGCTCCTTTCCCTGCACCAAGCCTTTCAGCTTTCTAGCTGTAAACTAGAGTGGTCCTGGTCATTTCCTTTCTTTCAGGTATTATATCCTTTGTTACCTGATAACCACCTTTCTTTCAGGTATTATATCCTTTGTCACCTGATAACCACCGTCTGGAAGCCTTTGCTTCTTAGATACTGTATTATCTGGGCGTTGAGCTGTTTTACATGGTAGAGTGTGTTATCTGTTGCTAAGTAGCACATTACCCCTCAAGCTTATCCCCTAAAAGAACATTGTTATCCACAAATCAGAATTCTGGGTGTGTCTCTATGGCTCCCTCTGGCCAGGAGTATCTTTAGGGTTGTGCTCTAGCTAGGGTCAGCCAGGCTGCAGTCTTAGGACTTGCTCTGAGAGGCAGCTGCTTTCAGGCTCTGTGCTTGGTAAAATTTACTTTGCAGTGGCTGTTGAGCACTTAAGTTGCAGGTGAAGAGGGCCCTTTCAGTTTGTTGCCCCATGGGTCTCTCCCAAGGGCAGCTCACAGCATGGCAACTTGTTCCATAAAAAGTAAAGGAAAAGAACCAGCAAGTGTAAGTAGGATAAAGGTTGCAGTATTTTGGAGCCTAACCTTGGAAGGGATGTATCATGGCTCTTACAGAACTCATTTCATTAGAAGCAAATCATTAGGTCCAGCCCACACTCGAGAAGGGGATTTCACATAGGCGTGAATAAGCAGGAATCTGTGTTGTCTTTTTTTTGTTTTTCTATCCTTGTGATTGATTATAATTCTTGTCAGAGTTGGGAAATGTATTGGGACTCTTCCCCAGACATTCCTGGTCTATCGATTTGCTAGGATGTTTACAGAATTCAGCATATACAGTACGAAGCAGTTTGCAGCTATGATTTATTACACTGAAGGAGCACAAAGCAAATCAGCAAAGGAAAAAGGAAAGAGTGGATGGGACAGAGGTCAGAGAAAACCACACACAAGCTGCCAGGAGTCCTGTCCCAGTCCCCGTCATACAAGATGTGCTGAAATTCCTCTAGCTACAAACTGTTACTGTGTGTATGAAGTGCTGTATACAAGGGAAGCTCATTCAAGACAAGATTTTTATTCAGGGCTGGTTACAGAGATGCTTTTTACCTAGCACATGCCAAAATTCTAGACACCCAGAAGGAAACCAAGGGTTCAGCATTAATGACATTGTTTACACAAGCAATTTAGGCAAATTGAGCCATTTTTATCAGTTAGTGAATAGTGAGAACATTGTTAAGATGCAAGCAGCATGATACCAGTTGAGGGCCAGTTTGCAAGTCAGGCTTGCTATGGTAACACTTCTGCACAGGAGGGAATGGGAATTTATATTGAACTTATAGTGATCAGTAAAAATATTTTGTTAAAATGTCACTCCAGACTTAGGGCTGTGAGGGTAGGGGAACATTGTCTAGGGCCTAGAAAGCAAAGGACCTTAATTCTAGGAGTAGTCTTTGTATTTAGATTCTAGCTTCAGTGTTACAGCACATATTTATAGTGAACTCAGGGAAAAAGCATTCCAGTCATGTAATGTATGCAGTATTTGCTTCTGCAAATATTTTTTCCAGTACTTGGGTTGGACCTGGCTACTGTGCTAGGTATAGGCTATCGAACAGTGAATAGGGCAAATATTAAAAACATGAACAAAGAAATATATGTAAAAGTTTAGATATAAAATTTCCTTTGCAGGAAAGAAAAGTATTTATTTCCTACTCGTCCAATACAGTTTTTCACATACCTGCTTTTTGTAGTTGTTCTGGTGTAAACAAAGTATCACGCTTGCTCTTTGGTACCCTCCACGTCAATTAGGGCCAAATTGGGGTCTAGACGATAAATTAACAAGTAATAAATATATAATATTTCAGATTGGGTAAGTACTGTAAGGAAAATAAAGCAGGATGAAATGATAGGCAAACTAGAGAAGATGGGGAGAAGGCACTCCTCTGAAGTGAGGAATAAGAGAACCCTTAAGCAGTATAGGCTGTAAACTTCAGACCTGTGCCTTCCAGGTAGAGAGGCTTACAGGCAGGAAGTTCCTGAGATGTGACAGCATCATGCGACGAGATTTGAGGTAGCAGAGCATTGTGTGGCAAGGCTGTGAAGAGGGGAGAGGAAGGAGGGAATGAGGACAGGGCCAGTCCAAGACCAGGCCCTAGAGGTCTGGGGAAGAAGGATTTTTGATTTCTTTCCCAGCATGGTGGGAAGCCTGTTGGAGTTTTAGCATGACAGTGACAATTAGATTCATGTTTGTTTTTGTTAATGTTTTAAATGGAAATACAGCACTGTATAAATATATGCATAAATTATAAATATATGGCTTGGGAAACTTTACAAAGTGATCACACCCTGGGTGTCTGTGATCCAGGTAAAGATTCAGAATGTTAACAGCCCCTCAACACCAGGTCCTTTCTGGTCATTATCTTATTTTCCAAAAGTGATAATTACTACCTAAAATTTACCACTTTTTTTTTTGTGTGTGTGTGTTTGAGACAAGGTCTTACTATACTATACAGTTTACCCTGGTCTTGAACTTACTAGACTGTCCAAGTTACACTCAACTTCAGTGATCTTACTGCCTCAGGCTTGCCAGTGCTAGGATTATAGGCACATACCATCATGCCTAGCCTCTTTGTCATACTTTATGTACATTGTTTTGTAACTTTTTTCATTTTTCATTCAACATTATCTTTGAAGTTCATCTTGTTGTGTTTGCTGTAATTAAAAGAAGTATTTCTAGTAGTTAATTGTAGATGATACTACATTTTGGCCAGCCACCACGCCTGTAATCCCTAAGCACTGTGGGAAGCTGAGGCAGCAGGATCTTAAGTTTGAGCCCAAATCTGTGGTATCCATTGCAGCCATAATACCTGCACTGTTACCAAAGAAAAGCAATGTGAGATACTCCCTGGATAAAGTACAGCTTGTATATTTACATTTAATTTACAGATCAAACAGCTTGCCTTTGTAAATAATTTTAGCAATTTTAATTGCTAAATCTTTGCTTCTCTACTATTGTTGGGTCATTTCTGTGTCAGCCAATTAAAACATTTTTCCATGTAAAAATATTACATACTACAATGATACATTTTATGGTGTATTTATAGAACTATATTGTGTTGGAAGGTAACTGTATTTATAAAACATAAATCACGGAATTATTAAAATAATTTACTGCTTCTAAAAGACTTACATTAAGATTTCTTTAAATATTAACCTCTACCACCTAAAATGTGTGTAAATATTTGTTTGATATTTAATTATAATTTTTTGTGAACAAATTTGTTCACAATGAATACGTCTTGCATTTGGAATTTTTTTACTTAACTTGCTTTTGAAATAAATAAGGCACAATTGAACTCGACTTCAAAATGAAGGGACATTTGAAAGGAGCTGAAGGAACTGTGAATTAACCATGCTGAAAACTGAATGGCAGCCCAGGTGCTGTGTCACCGCAGGCTGTCTTTCTCCATGGAGCGGTCAGTGCTGTGGCTCAGCTTCATGTCCTTTGCCTTTGCTGGGCTTGAAGCTGTGTCCCCTCTGTTTTCACACAAAATTACCTCCCAGTGCTCAGACTAATCACGTTATGAGACAGTTTGCTCAACCTGCTTTGAGGGGTGAGTTACCTCTCTTTTTACCGGAGCTATGATAACTCTGGGTTTCTATGTATTTTAGTTTCCTTTCCAGTCCTCAGGGATTTTGCTTTGATTTCTGCTACCACATTTTAAGACATTTTTGTCATCCTCATTCATAATTATGCATGGAAACTCTGTTCTGAATTCTAATGGTACCATGACCTAATATGATTTTAAGCTAGTTATTTTTTGCTATATCATTTATATTACAGGACCTCAAGAGTAGGATATTACAGGCAAAGATATTCGGCCTCACTGATAGTTAAGAAAATAAATTAAAACAATAATTGTTTTTAACTTTAGCATATTTGTATATAATTTAAAAATATGCAGTATTAACAAATATGGTTATAACAGTTTTATGTTGATAGTGAATTTTGATTTCATTCTGCTTTATGGATTCCACTTTGATATTTTGTATTCAATATTAGAAATAAACTCGTAAGTTTTCATTGGCAGTGGTCTAGGAAGTGGTTGTGGTAAAAATAATAGAAGCAGTAGCATGAAAATATAATGAACAGTATATAACTGTAACTACAAAGATAAGATTGAATATATAAGATTGAATATTGAAGATTTGTTCATGTGATGTAATACTATTTAAAAATAGTATTACATCATTACTGGAAAGGAAACTAAAATGCATAGTATTTAAAAATAATGACATAGGCATATATTTTTAATATGGATAGTCATAAAATATTAAAGAAAAATAGGTCAGAAACAAATTTGTGTGCATTTGTATATTTTTACAAATGAAAAATTATGGAATAATATATAGCTATAAACAGATACTGATTTGGCTTAGTTTTAATTTCCTGTTTATCCCATAAATATAAGTTACACAAGAAAAAAACTGGTATGTTACCCATTAGCTATTACAGAGTGCTAAGACAATGTTAGTGTGGTGTAGTGGAAAAGTTCCAGATCGAGACTTTGGTTATAGTACAAGCTATGCCACTAATTGGCTGTGAGACCATCAGCAAGTCTCTCTGGGCCTCAGTATCTGTGTTTGAAAAGTAAATTGGTTTAACTGGGTCTACATTTTTCAAACTCTTTAGGAGACTGTTAGTTTCCAAGGAATTAGCAGGATGGAACAGGTTTCTCAACAAGCTCCCCCATCTCTCTCACGGAACAGGTCAGTTCTGTAAGGTTAGTATTTTGTATGTTGTTTTCATTTTAGCCACCTATCATAGATTTGGGTTGAAATAAGGAAAAGAAATATCTTTAAGACTGAACAATTCTAGGTATGTCTGATACTCTTCTATTTGAACTTCCTTCTTGGTAGAGCTTACCTTAGGTATCAGCATGCCCTTGCTCTCTATAAAATATCAAACTAATGCAGTCTATACCCAGTGAGAACTGATTAGTAAATGAATAGTTAGGAAAGTACCTTTACCCTAGCAGGCTTATAGTGGCCTGTATTATACAAAAGTGAACACCATTTTAGCATCTTGTATGATTTTTTTTTTTTTCATTTAGTCTGGCCCATTGAAATAACACTTTTCCTATTGTACCACTCTTCAGTTTGCACTGCAGTGAATAGTTGGGTCACCAGAACCTGTGTAGTTTGAGGCAGTTACTTAACCTCTTTGGTTTCAGTGTTATGTTTTCTAAGAACGTGAATGACTTAGTTGGATTATGTGATCTCCAAATTTACTTTAGCTATAAATTGCTCTGAAATTATGCAGTTATTAAAGCAATAGCTGATGAAATTTGAGTTCACTGTTAACTTTAGTTACTGATATAGTATCATTTAGACTATATTTGGAATTAATTTATATTGGGAAATTTATGTACATTTAACAAGATAAATCTTTGTTATTCTTTTGCTTTAGATCTAAATAGTGAAGCCACTTGATGCATTTGTATCTATATTTTGATATTATTTCTCTTCGGAGTAGATCGCATTATTGCATTGGATGAATCGAAACTTAAAGTCAACTTTCAATTTGATGATTCTTGTCTACTCAAGAATTAAGGAGATAATTAAAGATACAATCTATTCTTTGGCTCATAGTAAAGAAGATTTTACTCACATTACAAATATCCATTGAAAATATCTGTAGTATATTATATAATGATACATAATAATGATCAAAATGTATGTTGAATGTTTAAACTTTTAAAAAAAATACAGTAAAAAATGCATTGCCATTAATTCCCCTTAAAATACTACCATTTCATTTTGAACTCAGTTATCCCAGCATGCTTGCCATTTTCTGAAGCAGTTGTGGAAGTTGTTTGTGTCTTTATGGGATGTGATCAAAAACCTAGTGAACTTTTTTTCTTTTCTTTTTTGAGACAGGGTCTCATTATGCAGTTCAGGCTGGCTTTGTGCTCACTTTGTAGCCCAGGCTGGTCTTGAACTCTCAGTGATCCTCCTGCCTCAGACTCTTGAGTAATGGCTGGGATTATAGGCATGTGCCGCCACACCCGGCTACAGAGTGAACCTTCTTGCCAGATGCCATCCATAAAAAAGGCAGACTCATAAAAATTACTACAGTGTTTCCTCAGCCACCTTACTTACCAGACCTGATACCGTGGAATTTCTGGTTCTTCCTCAAAATCAAAATGACCAGGAAAAGTAAATGTTCTGAATGGATTCAGGACATTGAAGCAGACTCGACAGGATAACTAAAGACACCGAAAAGGGCTTTCAGAGCCGCTTCATTAAGTGGCAAAAATGGTAGGATAAGTGTCTTAGAAGCAAGGGGGAGGTATTTCGAGAGGGTTACTGGCAGTGTGTATTCTAATAATAAAAATTTTGAGAAATTAAACATCCACTATATTTTTTAATAACACCTCATGTGTCTTCTTTAACAAAATGTGTCAAAAATAGGCATCTATATTAATTTCTAAGTTTCTTTGATGTGAAATAATGCTATATGCAATTTACCAGCTCAAATGAGAAAAATGGGGAAATATGTAAATAGGAGTAATTCAGTAAAGTTTTTTTTTTTTCTTGGTACCAGGGATTGAACTCACGACCTTGCACTCGTCAGGCATGCGCTTACACTAAGCCAAATCCCCGGCCCCTCAATGAAGTTTTAAAGTAGTATTTTATATTATCTGACGAGATCGGGCGCGTTCAGGGTGGTATGGCCGTGTATTTTATATTATCTTTGTTTTACATAAAACTTGTTTATTAGTATAAATTTGGTTCTGTTTTTAAGGCCATACTTTTCTGTTAAAATTTTTTATTGGGCACTTGAATAACAAACATTGACCTGCTTTGTGATTAAGATAGATGTATAAACAAATAATTAGAATATGGTAGAAAAGTCCTGCAGCGATAGTATTCTCTACAATAAAGGGTTAGGAAAGTGTTTCTAAGTATGTAGTACTTAGCCCCAGCCATCACTGAAGAGTCTGAGGCAGGATTAGGAAGTTCTGCAGTAAATTACTTTGCCATTGAAAAACAAAAATATTACTCAGTTAGCACAGAAATAAATTTCAACATTGATACAATTTATTAGCAGGGGTGTTTTGTATAACATTGCGTTTTGTACTGCAATGCAGCCTGAGTGCAAAGTTACCATTGCTTGTGTGCATGTTCCTTAAAATCCAGGGATTGTTAACTGAAGTAAAATGCTTCCTAATTCCAGACTGTTGGGTGTGTGTAGTTAAAATAATTTTGATCATATCATGAAGAGTTATGTTTTTTTCCTTAACATTATATTTTGGACACTTCCACATCAACTGAAAATTTTTACACTTGCTGACTGTAATGCTGTACGGTAATAAAACATACCTCTTTGTAGCTGTTGTACATTTAAACAGTTTCCCAATTGATTTTTATTATACCTTGGGATGAATATCATATAACATGAAATATTCCCTTGTTATTATTTGATTAATTCCTTTCCTAAAAGATACAAAATTAAGTCTGCATACATACTATCAAATAGATTTACAGAAAAATGGCACTCCCAGTAGAAGCATATGAGAATTCTCATTTGACTTCATTGTCTTAACACTGTAGAACCATGTTTTTTTCCTATTAATTTTAGTGTACTGTTTTCTTCAGTGTTCTTTACTCATGAGAGGCTTAATTTCTGCAGAAATCCTTAGCAAAAAAATATTTTGAAATTCAGTCCTTTCCTTTATAATTTGAAAATCTCACAGAATGATGTTTTAGGAACTGATTAACTCCATCAATAAAGTATCATTACACTTGGAGAGGTTTTTTTGTACTAAATGATTATTCCTTCATTACATCTTTACAACTGATAGGTACTTTCTGGCAAATTAGCTGCAGATAAAGAATGTTAACCAAAACTATGTTCCCTTAGTTTTAGATACACTTAAAAGATATGCAAATTGCTTGAGTCAGTGCAAATTGTATTAAACTGCAATATCTACAGTGATCTGCTTCTGTAATGTTTGTGACATATGCTGTGTTTACTATCATGATACTTTTAAACGTACTTTTAAACATACTTAAAATGTTTAGCAAATTATTTTCTTTTATGACTAGTTCTGTTCCTGCTTCAGAAGGTTGCATGTTGACTAAAAGATAGAAAAGGAAAACACAACTCAACAAAATTTTAATGCTTGTTGAAGTACTATTGCTGAATGATTTGTTGAGGAAAAAGAACTTGAATGACTAAAATGACAATTGTATTTTTCTATTTTAAACATGTATTGGATTTAATCATTCTAGTCTGTGTTCTATCACTGAACTAAGAGCCCAGCACTGGCCTTTCAAAACAACCAAAAAAAAAAAAATACACATAAAGTAATATTGGTGACCCAAGTACTGTCAGCTACTCGTTGTAAAGCTGTTCCTGGTGTGCTCAGATGTTCAGCCGCCAAAGTGATAAACTTCAGGAAAATGCTGTTTTTGACAGGTATTCAGCTGGTGTTTCTGTTTGTAAGTTACTTAAGTCTTCATTGAAAAAGCCAGTGAAGTATATTTTTCTCTGTGATTCACTGTTTCAAATCTAAAAGTTTGCCTAGAATCATAATAGTAGTTTAAATGACAGTTGTGAGTTTGAATTTTTAGAGCATGTGTCATCGTTAAAATTTGAGAAATTATTGGAGTGATCTATCTTCAAGTGGATATTTTTGTCCTTTGTTACATTGAGTTTAGGCTTTCTGTTCTTTGAGAAATAATCTTTTGAATGTTCTTAGTGTATACATAACATCTTACAAAATATTTTCATTTTTTTCTTTAAATCCAAAGCCATAAAGCATTATTTAAAAATAAGAGCAGACAATTGTAATTTCTTTGAGAGTAATTCTAAGCGAGTATGATTGAAACTTCAAGGGTAAAGTAGTGAGCAAAGCCTGGGCCTGTCTAAAAAGCAAGTGATTTCTCCTCACCTGTGTCTCTCTTGGTGGAAGATAACCGGGGTAGACTTATCTAGTGTTTGCTTATGGCCATAGTCCATATCTCACATTTTAAACTTACTGTATATTAACAAGGCATCTTGTTAATTGTGGCATTATACTATAAAGACATATCCTAATATCAGCTAACTATCTTTAAATCACATAACTATTCTGTAAACATACGTTAACTCCTTAAAGAACTCAGGTAAATACCTTGAAATTGTGTAAAGTATGTCTTCACAATCAAAAGATGTTCTTAGCAACATTTTAAAATTGTTTAACAGCAAAATATGTGGGAGAAATCTCCTATTTCTTTTTGTAGGGAAGTAGCTAAATAAGATGTGGTATATTCATAATGAAATTGTATACACCAGTGAAAATAAATGAACCAAAGTAGAAACTTGCAACTGTACATCAAACCCTTTGTTTTCTTTCTTCAGGTACCTAGATCTCACATGTCCTAGCATTTCTATAGCCATGTGTATTTTTCAATGACAGAATTTGAAAATAATGTCAGAGGCTAGTAAAGAAGAAAAAGTGAATATGAAAATATTCTAGTTAGATTCAGTCATACTTCTGGAATAAGACTAACAAAGAGGAGTTCTTTCAGATTTTAAGAAAAGTTATATAAATACCATGTGACTTACAAGAGTTCTTATTCCAATTTTGAAATTAATTTGTCTATATTTGGAAACTAACGCAAACTGTTCCCTGTTATCATGAAAACATTGTTGCAAGAGGACTAAGGGATAGAATTGCATACTGTAAGTTAAGCGTATCATCGCTACTTATGAAAAACTCAGAGCATATGACTGGAAAGTGATTCTGAATGGGTCATAAAAATGAAGAGAAGTGCATGTGATTTATTTCTGGTAACACTGTTACCAGATTACATGGATCATAAATGAGAAATAGCTTTCAAACTAGTAATAGCCAAAACTAAATCATTCATGAAACACTTCTGGATGTTTCACAGATTCCTTCCAACTTTTTAATTTATTTTGGATTTAAAAATGGCTGTTTTCTATGAATGAGACATTTTAAAAATGAGGACTTAAGATGTCTTTGAAATGTGATCTGGAAATAGAAGGGGGAAAGAGGGAGAAAGAATGAGGAGAGGAAAAAAGGAGTAGGGGAGCAAGAGAAGAAGGCAGGAAAGTGGAAGAGAGAAATGTACTGTCTAGGTAAAAGAGTAAAAACTAAAAACCTGAATAAGAAAGGAAATCACATAGTAAAACACCAACAATTCAAAGTAATGCAGAAAGGGAACCATATAGAAACAGTACTAGAAAAGACCTGTATTCCCAATTTATGTAGGTCAGCTGTATAAAAGATATTATCAATATATGCCCAAGTAGTTACTAAATAGAGTTATATGTTCTAAATAGTTATATTTCAAGAAATTACGTTTAGTTGTTTAATTCGAAATACTATAGACAAAAGTCACCTAGATCTTTCATCTCAAGTAGTGAGAGTGTTACAGTTTCTTTAGTTATATTAAATATGCACTGAAAACCAGAATTACTTTTTGGAAAAATATTTCTAGGTGTTCAGTATTTGTGCAATTCCAGTTGGTTTTAGTCTATTTTATTTTGGTATTGGGAATCAAACCCAGGATCTCGCCCTTACCAGGAATTCCAATTTTCAACCTGGATTGGCCAACATAGCGGAAAATCAAGAGAGATCACAAACTGCATGTTAAGAGCTGCCAGGCATATTTAACATATACAAAATTGTATTCAGTAATACTTTAACTAAATTGAAATTTAAACAAAAAGCGTTTAATTCTAAACATCAGATTCCTGCACATATTGGACTGTTACAGAGAAATACCCATCAGTCAATCTCAATATGTGAGGAATAATTTGCCATATGATTAATTCTGAGATTAGGACTATGGAGTATTTTAAAGATAAGCAGTATCTAATTAAAACCATAGTATTTCTTCCTGTGTCACTTATGTCATATAATGAAACAAGTGGGCAGACTCCATCACTTGCTAGCTACTTTTAATTTTTTTTATTTTAAAGATAGTAAAATCCAACAAAACAAGACAGAACAAAGCCAGTCAGAACAATGCAGCAAAATTGGTATGGAACTTCAAAGCAGGATACCAGGAAAATAATAGCTACCATAGTATGTCTTGTTATCTTCACAATAGTTGTCCATTCCATCAGGCATGGCAAAATCAAACCAAAAACAAAACACTATAAAACCAATTAAAACAATATTGAATAAAGCAAAACAGTTAATCAGAACAAAGCAAAGCAATGAAAACAATAGTAGCCTTCAAAGAGAAGATAGAAGGAAATCTCCCCTGTTTGTTATATTGCATACTGTCATCCTCCCAAGAGATGCTTAGACCTCTGGCCCCAGGTCAGCATAATCAACCCAACAATGCAAGCATTTAGTTGCTTTATGTACCTTGGTTGCTAGCAACTCAGGCTGTTCTCCAAACCATCGGATTGCTGATGGGGGGGAAGGGTTGGACATTGTTTGATCTTTCAGCCTGCCAAGGTAGGATCACAGGAGACGCTGACTTTTCTCTCCCTGGGGTGGCAGCCTGTGCAGCTTACCAAGGCTGACTGGTTGCTTTCTTGGTTGGTCCCTCAAGTCCCAGTGATACAGGGGAATGAAACTTCTGACCTACTATGTCAGGTAGGAGCTCGTCTTCTCTAAAATTGGAAGAATGAATTTTAGGAATAATAGAGGTTAAGAGCAGAATATATTTATTGAGAGAAAGAAAGCTTCTGTCTGAAGAGAAAGAGAAGAGGTCCCAAGCAGGTTGCTAAGGACTCTGTCTTTTCCAGGGACTTTTATAGAGTAAAACCATGGGTTCAAGGTGGGGGAAGACTGGGAGCTCACAAGGCAGGTGGGCATAAGGTGGGACATACCTGTAGTTAGCCAATAAGATCAATAGTTCAGATAAAATTGATTACATGAGGGACAAATGGGGAAGCAAGTCATGTAGAAAGCGGGCATTCTTCATGAGCAGTGACTCTTCCCTAGGGGGATGGGAACTATTCAGGGTATTAGTCCTCAGGATATAGGTGCATTTGTTTGGTCTTTTGTCTTGAGGCTTGGCCCACAGCAGGCGTCAGTCTCCCCCGAAGTTACCGGGTGTCTACACTGGCTCCATGGAGGACCTAGTCCTGTCTCACTGCCTGTAATATTTCAGCTGCCTGCAACACCAGCATGGTGGATTCTTGGGAGACGCTGACTTTCCTCTTCATGTCATGCACATGGCCTGCACAGCCTACCAGGAAGACTGGCTAGTTGATTTCTTGGTTGGTCTCCCACTTGCTAGCTAATTTTGACTAAGTACTCATCCACTGTAAACTCATTTCTTTATCAAACTTATGGTGTTCGTAAAATCTTAGTGAAAATTTGAACTGGGGTGAAACGCAGCAGTAAAGTGATTACGTGGCATGGACTAGGCCTTCGAATCCTGTGTACAACAACACTCTAATGAGAGTTGTATGGATATTCAAGATTCTGTTTAAACAAGCCATATTTTTTACAATGATTTCATGAGTGTCTGAGTAGTATTATAACAGGTTTTTGAAATACATTTTCATGTGTTAGTAACATCTGTACTTTTTTAAAGAGTTAAATATTATTTGTTTTATGCAAGGGCTCAAAAAAGTTTCAAGTTTTGATGTACGTAGGACTTGGGACTTTTTCATTAGGATTACTCAAACTGTGTTACCATCCCATTGTCAATGCCAGGGAATTAAGGCTCATGTGTGTTAAGAAACCTGCCTGCTATAGTCTGCAGGTGTTAAGTGAAGTGTCCAGGCCACGTGCCTCATTATAAAGTCTGCTGTGCTTTTCCCTCCAGGCATGCCATTTCCCAGTGCTGTAGAATAAACATGGAGTCAGAAGATAGAACACAGTAGGTCCAAAATTCAACCATACAGAAGAGCAAAAAAAAAAAAAAAAAGGTGCACAGACTGAAGTTCAGTCTTATATTTTTGCAGCAAATGACATCCTAAAAAGTTACTGCATCGCTATGAAAAAAGAAAATCTGCCCTGAAAATACAGATCTTACTCTTAAGTGCCTTGTATTGGTAATACAATTGGTGGTAATAATATTAAAACAGAAGAACATGTTTTCACTGACATAGGACTCCTAATCTTAGATATATCATGAAATTATGTCTTTTATGGTAAATACAGTATAAAATACTTCTGATGCTTTATCACAAGTAATTTCTGGAATCTAGTAGGACGCTGACCTCATTCTTAAGTAATTAGAGATGATAGCTTAAGTCATGGCATTTATTGTGCATACAGACCTTCTTTTATAACTCTTACTATGTGTACTTCTGTGGCAACTGTATCTTTTTCACTTCAGGCAAAAGGCTTCGTACCCCCCCCATCTGTATGTTTTTTCCATAAAAACCATCTCTACTCAGGTGTAATTTACTATCAGAAAATTCACTCATTGTAAGTGTACATTCCAGTGGTTTGTGACAAATTTATAGTTTGAAACTTATCACAGTCTCTTAGAACATTTCCATTACCCTAAAAAGTTAAGTCTGTTGGTTTGTGTTCCCTTGTGCATGGTTATCACTTTTATTGTTTTATGATGGGTGTTTTCCTCCTACACTTTCCCTGTCACTATTTTTTTAGTTTGCTTTGTCCAGTTGTTGTATCTGATTTTCATGGAGTTTTTCTTTTTTTGATTTCTTTTAACCTTGAGTTATTATTCTTCAGATGACCTTGTTGTGGAGTCTTGTGAGGGAATCAAATCACAGTGCTCAGTCTGCAGGAATCTACCTGCTTTCTTACTCCAGTCCCCTCTTAGCTTCCCCACTTGACGGCTGCTGTTGCATAGCTTGGTGTTCATGTTGGGAAGGTGATGTGCATAAAAGGGAGCTTAATGGAGGTCTTAAGTGGAAAAACCTGTGACTGTGAGGTCCTTCACTGTGTGTACCTTCAGTTTGCCCTTGTAGCAAAACAGATCAAAGGCACTGCAGGTTTGTAGGCATGAAGAAGGCATATGGGTCTATTTCTTTTCATCTTCTCTTTGTATATATATAGACTCATGAAATGTAATCTTCCCTGTTTTCCTACAGGGGAAAGATAGATGTGTATAGAGGTTTCAGTGTGATAGATGGATGGAATAATTGAAACAACTGAGCTATGTCGCATTCAAAAATTTTAAGTTTCAGAAAGCAAAAGTCAAATTACTTACTCTTTATCCCATCTTTTCTTTTTGTGTAGAAAAAGTCAGTTATACAGTATCCTGCAAGCTTGGTTCGAAAACTTGAAACACAAAATGGCAATCACCAAGAGAGCTTCTCATATTATTTAAAAGTGAAAAAAATGTGAAATATATTTGGGAACTGTGAGGCCAAGTAGAAATAAATTTAATCCATGAATAGTTTTTAAAGAATTAAAATTAGAGTTCTAAAGAAAAATGAAAAATTTAAAGATATAAATTAAATCAGAGATGTATTGGAAGCCAGAATCTATGGAGATTATTACTGGGCATGGTGGTATACGCCTATAATCCCAGCACTGGGGAGGCAGAGGCTGGAGAATTACTATGAGTTCAAGGCCAGCCTGAGCTACATAGTGAGAACCTGTCTCAAAAAAAAAAAAATGTGCACGTTATAAAGTAGAAGAAAAGATGCAGAATAATGTGGCAGAGAATGTATTCCAGCCTCACATTGTGGAAAACATGATTTTAATTCTTGTTCTGATTTTAGCCAGACACAATCTCCAATAACTCACTTTCAGATCTGGAGTACAGTTTCCTTATGTATAACATGAGCAGGTTCATGTGTTTAGGTTAAATTTTAAGGTCTTTTGTACTTTAAAATTACATAATGAGGTAACAACGAAGATCATGAAAGGACGTTCATCAGCCATTAGGAACATGCATATTAAGATCACTATAAGGTATCAAGTATGTACTTATCACAAGGACTAAAATAAAAAATAGTGGCAATACCAAATGCTGTCAAGAGTGTAGTGAAACCAGATCATTAATACACTGCTGGTAGACATGTAAAATTGTACGGCCACTCTGGAAAGAGTTTGGCCGTTGCTTACAAAATTAAAATGCATTACTATATGCTGTGATCTGAATATGTGTGTTATAGTATTCTGGTGCAATAGAGAAGCAAAAGTACAAAATGAACAGGTTTACTGAGTTGAGGACGTGGAAAGGAGCACACAACCCATGGTGGCTGGGCTGTCTCCTTCAACTGGGATATGGGGTATGGGACATATGTAACCTTTGACCGGGGTGGTGCTTAAGGCGGGCATTGATGACACGCGAGGAGCCGATTGGAGTTCTCTTCACCCACACTGGGAAAGGAAAAAGGAAGTTTTAATAGAGGAAGGAGGAAGTGACCTCCTTCCTCTATTAAAGGGTAAACATCCTTGCTTTGGCCTTCCACCACCATAATGTTTTGTAATTTATTCCAGCGCAAAACTCGTTCAATGTGTCTTCCCCAAATTAATGTGTTAGAATGCTGTACCCCACAGTGAGGCTCATAAAAGGTAAAAATGTGGGCGGTCATGTAGGTTTAGCTGGGCATAGTGGCTCATGCCTGTAATCCCAGCACTCAGAGGAGTCTGAGACAGGAGGATCACTTCGAGTTCAGGACCAACCTGGGCTACAAAGTGAGCTCAAGGCCAGCCTGAACTGCATAGTGAGATCTTGTCTCCAAAAGAAAAAAAAAAAGAGTAGAGGATAGAACACTAATAAATAGGATATGCTCCCTTATAAAAGCAGCCATCTAAACTACCATGCCCTTCCTCCATCTCAGGACACCACAGGAGGAGCCAATTATAAGGAGGAGGGTCTTCACCAGGCAGCACATCTGCTGGTGCCTGGATCTTGGACTTCACAGTTCTCAAGACCATAAAAAAATAAATCTGTGTTGTTTACTAGACACCCAATCTATGACACTTTGATAAAAGACAAATTCAGTACAGATTTAAAGGTCTTATTAATTGGTTTTACTTGCGATTTTAGAATTAGGCAACACTGCATTCCGTAAAATAGAGTATTCACATGAGCTGAGCAGAAAGGGTTTTTTGTTGTTTTTTTTTTTGTTTTGTTTTGTTTTTTGAGACAGGGTCTCACTATGCAGTTCAGGCTGGTCTGGAACTCACTTTGTAGCCCAGGCTGGCCTTGAACTTGAAGTAATTCTGCTGCCTCAGCCTCTTGAGTCCTGGGATTATAGGTGTGTACCACCACGCCCAGCCAAGGGTTAGTTTTATAGGGATAGGTAGAGAAAGTCTGAAGAAAGCAGAAGAAACTAGTGCATTAGTCATGTCAAAGTGATTTCAAAGTTACATGTCTTTCCAGGTGTTTGGTGCACAACTGTAATACCCACACTCAGGAGGTTGAGGCAAGAGGGTTGCTGAGAGCTCCAGGCCGGCCTGGGCAACGTAGTGAGTTCAAAGTCAGCCTGAACTGTCTCAAAAAAAAAAAAAAAAAGTTGTATTTCTTATAAAGCAGTAACAAAGACAGAACAGCAGAAAAATAACTAGCTGACTTCAGACTGATTACTTAGGTGAGGGTTAAAGCATAGGGAAGCTCACCATTTCACTGATGGAAACTGTCTTAGCTGCAAATGTTAGTGATCTTTCTCTCCAGGTTTCTCAGACTATCAGATACCAGTGCAGTTTCACTTCAGTGATGTGGGCCTTTAGTGTGAGTTACTACA
This sequence comes from Dolichotis patagonum, assembly GCA_004027295.1. Taxonomy (NCBI): domain Eukaryota; kingdom Metazoa; phylum Chordata; class Mammalia; order Rodentia; family Caviidae; genus Dolichotis; species Dolichotis patagonum. The sequence continues at coordinate 62,805 of PVJX010007523.1, forward strand.
TTTTGATTTTTCACCTGTTCTTCTGGAGCTGGTGCAGGAGCCTAGTTTATTTAGACAGTATCCTTCTATAATTTTTATTTGACAGTGTTATGGTCCCTGGCTCTCTAAAAGCACCCAAATCTGGGAAAGGAAGAAAAACTATGGTCAAATTTCCAGTAATTAATATCTGATATGCACAATCTTTGTCAATGACTTGAGTTTTGGTTCACTCAGGTGACTAAAAAATGAGGCAAAACTTAGCTGGTTATTGAAAATTTAACCTCTTTCATTATTGATTACTATCCCAGTTTTTTCCCTCACCAGGGCTCCATTATTCATTTTAATGCATCTTTCCATCTACGTCTTACACATGAATATGTTAAAATAATGTGAAACATTGTGATTTAAAGAATCACCAGATCTAGATGTAGTAGTGTATGCCTGCAGTCCCAGCTACTCAGGAGGCTGAGGCAGGAGTATTGCAGGTCCAAGGCCAGCCTAGGGAATTCAGTGAGACCCTGTCACAAAAATTTTTAAAAATCAAAAAAGGAATGGGAATGTAGTGCAGTGGCCTGTGTGAAGCCCTGGGTTTTATCCCTAGTACAGGGGAAAGAGGAGAAGAATTACCATGAGAAATAAATTTGAAGAGAATTAGAGAAGATGGTGTCTGTGCTTAAAGAGGAAGAACAAAAAGCTAAGATTTATTAAATGTTACATGCTTTATATGCATTTCTCATTTAATACACATTAATTCTTTGAGAGAAGTACTTTTATTTTTTGGATGAGAAAACTGAAGCTTTGTGACATTAAGTAACAGTGTGCTGCTATACAGTCAGCCAATGGCAGAGCCAAGACTAGCACTTGATTCAGCTGACTTCAAATCCCATATTCTTAACTCCGTGCTAAAATGAAAATGAAAATCCTGAGTCAGATGAAAATAGAATCCTAAAAAACAAAGGTAAACAGAAAAAAATGATTAGAAAGTTATTTTTTGCAGTATTAAATTATAGAATTACTTTTTATGTTTATATTTGATGTAGATAAAGTATTATATAGAATGCATATTGCTGTTATATGGCATAATATGAAATACACTCTTCAGAATTCTTCACATTTCTTGTGTCACCAGTGCTTGTGGAAGAAGCATGCATTTTCCAGATTTGAGCCCCTTGCTTCCTTGTTATTGTGCATTCTTTTTTGTCTCCTCAGAATAACTACTTTCTTGAGTTTCTTGGAAATCGCTCTATTGCATTTTTGTTGTTGCTGTTGTCTAAATATCTTTATTGTGGCATGTTTGACATATAATCAGCTGTAGATATCTGAAGCTTACAGTTTGCATGTGTGCACCCAGGAAAACATTCTCACAGTCAAGGGAATGTGAACCAGTCATTACCCTCCAGAATTTCCTTAGTCCTCCACTGATCCAAGCAACCAACCACTAATCTGATTTCAGTTAGTACCGATTAGATGTTGGGATTTTCTAGGAATTTATATAAGTGGAAATATACAGTGTGTATTCTTCTTTGGTCTGGCTTCTTGACTCAGTTTAATTAACATATGGCTATCATTATCAGTAGCTTATTTCATTTTATTGCTAAGTAATATTGTATTGTTTGAATGCATCAGAGTTTATTTATGTATTCATGGTCATAACAGATAAAGCTGCTATGAATAGTTCTGTGTAAGTTTTTATATTGATAAATACTTGAAGTTTCTCAAGTATTTACCTAGCATCAGAATGACTTCGTTATATGATAAACATGTTTGACTTTTTAAAGAAATTGCCAGACTTTTTGTTGTTACTGTTGTTTTTGTTTTCTTTGACACAGGGTCCTCCTACATAGTTCAGGCTGGCCTTGGACTCACCGAGTAGTTTAGGCTGGCTTTAACTAACAGCAGTCCTCCTGCCTCAGCTTCCCAGGTACTGGGGTTAGAGGTGTGCACCACCATTCCTGGGTCCTGCTGTTTTATGACATGTTCATACCATTTTATTTTATTTTATTTTATTTTATTTTATCTTACTTTTTTTTTTTGGAAAAAAAGTAAAACAATTTCATAAGAAAAAATGGGTGAATAACAATAGTTAATACATTACATGTTGCTGTCTTTAAAGTAGTTGCTCAGGGTTCATATCATTTTAGATTCATACCTACAGTGTCTGGGAGTTTCACTTGCTTCACATCTTGTCCTACAGTTTTTGTGGTTGGTCTTCATAACTTTAGTACTTCTTATAGATGTGGAGGGTATCTCATGGTGGGTTTTTTCATTTATACATACAGTTTCCTGTTCTGTTGTTTGCCTTTTCATTTTGTTATGTGTCTTTCAAAGATCAAAAGTTCTTAATTTTGATGATCTTCCATTTATCTTTTGATATCATATCCAAGAAACATGTGCCTGTTTGTAAGATTTTTGCTTTAGTTAAAGCTGTGATCTTTTGTGTTAATTTTTGTTTGTAATATGAGTTAGAAGTCACTGTTTTCCTTTTCAGTCAGCTAGTTATGGATAGCCAGTTGGTCTAGTACTGTTTGTGATTAAGTATTTGTATTGTACTTGTCCAAATTGATATGTTCACACTTCTCCTGGATAAATACCCCAGGGCTGAATTGTTCTGTCTTATGGCTGTCTTATGACTAGATTATGCTGTGGTGTATGAATCTATCTTAATGCCAGTACTGTACTATCTTGATTATTGTAGCTTTGTACGTCTTTTTTTTTTTTTTTTTTGTAGTAGCTTTATAAGTCTCTAAGACCTATAAGTACACTTATTTTGTTCTTTTCCAAGGTTTTGGGTACTTTAGGTTCTTTGCATTTTAAAGTGAGTTTTAGGAAAATGTGACAACTTTTAAACACAAATGTCCTGAGATTTTGATTAGGATTCTATTGAATCACTAGATAATATTTTGAGGAAGTTAACTGTGTGACAGTACTGAGTCTTAACATGAACATGATATATTTCTCATTAATTATTCTTTAATATGTCCCAATAGTGTTTCAGGGTTTCAATTTGTAGGTTTTGCACATGTTTCTTAAACTTATCCTAAAGCATTTCACACTTTTAATCCTATTTTAAATGATATATTTTTAAATTTCAGTTTGCAGCTGTTTACTGCTAGTGTGGGTAGAAATAATGTTGATTTTGTATATTGCCTAATACTTTCGTTTATTTTTCAATCACTTGGTTATATAGCCAGTCTTACTATAAATTTGTTTGGGTAATTTTTTTCTAGCTATCTTCTCACCTTTATATGAAGCAAATCATTGTGGAAGAATTGATGGGCTCACTGATAGAAGATAGTAGAATATGTAATAGAATTAGGCATAGTAAAGTATTTGCCTTCTGATAAAGTTCACATTTCAAAAATCCTAGGGTGAAATTGGAATTATGACTTAAAATCTTGTATAGTGTATCCAGGTAAAATTTGAGAAAGCTGTTTGATTTGGGAGTTGTCCAGGTTAGAGATAAGTATTTATGAGTCATAGTTAATGCATGGGACTGAAGTGTAATCAGAGAAGGCCATAGAAGTCATCCCTACATCAATTGATAGGTCAATAAAATTACTCACAATTTGATGAGGTTTGTGCTTCTTTTTAAGTAAGAGATTCAAGTCTTTTATCTATATGCAGTTGTTACATTTTACAGATAATTTTTATCAAAAGTATATTTTGTTAACTTTCAAATACTTTCAAATACAGTTAACTTTCAAATACTTTTTTGAACTTTAGGTATCAAAAAATAAAGATGGAAAAGAACAAAGTGAAACTGTATCACCATCCGAAGATGAAACATTCTCCTGGCCAGGCCCCAAAACAGTGATGTTGAAAAGAACGTCTCAAGGGTTTGGTTTCACATTAAGGCATTTTATTGTTTATCCTCCGGAGTCTGCAATTCAGTTTTCATATAAGGTGAGAGAAATAATTAATAATTTGAAAATATAAGTCAATTCCTGTTTTGTCTTTCCTGTCTCTTTCCTTTTTTGTCTTAAAATACTGTATTTATATTTTGTGTTCTTTTAGATATTTTTCTGTCTTCTAGAACAAAAACTATGAAAGATCACATAGTTCTAAATTCCAGTTTTTCAAGGACTTCTAGAGTTACAGAGTTCCTTCAAGTTTTTCTAATATGAACATAACTATTTCCTTACTAGCTAGAAAGTTTGTAAGTTTTCTGGGAAGAGTATACAAAGGAAACCACTCATTAAAATATTCTACTAGTTACAGAATTTTCATACAATTATAGCAGTACTTCTAGATATATAATATGGTGGAGTCAGAATTTTCAGACAGCTGCTTTCAATGAATTATATGAATCTGCTTCATCAGATAACAGTAAGATCTAAAAAGGGGAGTGTGTAATAATTATAATTGTAGTTGACACACCCAGTACTTGCTGTGTTCTTTACAACTCTTTATGAAAGTTAATCTTGCTTTGTCTCCTCCAACATGCTGTGCAGCAGGTGGTATTGTTAGCCTCGCATAGCACAGAGAACTGATCTGGTATGTACAATAGACCTGATATTGAACTCGGCCAGCATATCTGAATGTACAGGTGTTCAAAAAAGCAATGTCTCATCATATTTAGAGAATACATACACTCTTTCATTACAGTTTTGTTAAGTGCATCTTTTTGGTAAAATGTCTCTTGCAGAATAGTCTTTTTAAAGGTCCCTAACAGCCTTTAAAGATTATGAATAATTGCTACTTTTAGAATTAAAATTTACCAACTTGGAATTTGTAAATTGTCTGTAAAACTGTTGGCTAGATGCCTTTATAGTCTAGTTTATCTTGAAAGGTTTAAAATAGTATTAATTATGTGTTAAATCACATATCATAGCATTTGATAATTACATATTAGGGTTGAGGACTTTTTTTGTTTTAGTTTTATTTTGAATAAGAGCTTTGGGCCATGTTAAGTGTATAGGTAGTACACTTTTATAAGATAATTACTCAACACAGGTTAAAAATATATTCTTGGACTGGGGATACAGCTCAGCAGCATAAGCACCTGCCTGGCAAGTACAAGGTCCTGAGTTCAATTCCCAATATCTAAATCTATATCTATATCTGTATCTATACACATACATATTCTTATTGTACCTATTTCTAGAAATTTTTAGTGGAGCAGTGTGATTGTTGATCCCATTACTGCCTATTGTTTTGCCATGATAAGGCACCTAACAGACAACGGGGACCACCTTTCTCACGAGCTATATGATAATTACAAAATGTAGTACATATAAGGCATGGTAGGACTTGATATGCAATAACTGCTTAGAAAACTTTAGTGATATGTGTTATTTAGTATAGATGTCCTTGCAACAGGTCTCAGTCTTTTTTATGTGGAATATATGTATTGAAATCTTTTTCATTTTAATTGTGACATTTTATCAACTTCAAAGATGTTTTTGTTGTTGTTGTTGTTGTTTTGTTTTGGTGATGCTAGGTATTGAACCCAGGGCTTTGTATATACTCAGTAAGCATTCTATCACTGAGCTACATCCCCGATCCCAAAAGAATTTACAAACAGTTTCAGTATTATGTCAAAGATGTGCAGTCTATTCAACAGTGTGTTTATTATGTCAGTTAGCTGGCAACCTTTCTAGTGTCAGAACGAACTTACAAGCAGCAGTAACAGAGCAACTTTTTGCCAGTCTAAATAAAGGTCAAAAATTATGTAATAAATTATCAAATGTCTGTTTTTCTTTTTATGATACATGTAGCTTCCATGTGGTTGAAACTCAGTAAATCTTTGAATAAACGTATTTTTATACAATTGTTAATAGGTTTTTCTAATTTCTCAGCTAGATATACATAGCACAGCTTGCAAGACAGCTTAGAAGCAAAGAAAAATGAAATAAAATTTCCATGTTGACTATGAGAACTGAAATATGCGCTGTTTGCAATCAGTCTGCTTACATAGACAATTCTGGGTACTGTAATGGGTCTAAATGTTCTGCTAAGGTCAGTATAGTGCAGTAAGTGGTGACTGGACTTTATCCCAAAATATGAGCTCCATCAGTCCCAGAGGTTTGCTTGACAGCTCTCTTGGTTAACTCTTAGACACTCACACTTAATATGTTCAAAAACTGAACTCCTGATACCTTCTGCCAAATTGGCTTCCCCTATAGTTTTCACTTCTCTATTTGTGGAAACTTCACCTTTCTGACAAAAGGCCCTGTTAGTGAGATTTTAATTAGATTAAATTGGGAAGGGCAATTTGGATTAAATCAATCCTTGCTGTGATTTGTCAAGATTTGTCATTTGTCTCTTCTTTTCCTTTTCGCTTTCTCTCTCCCTCTCTCCCTTGATCCCTCCCTTCCTCCCTCCTACCATCCCTCTTTCTGTCCCTCCCCCCTTCCTTCCTTCCTTCCTTCCTTCCTTCCTTCCTTCCTTCCTTCCTTCTTTCCTTCTTTCCTTCTTTCCTTCTTTCCTTCTTTCTTTTCCTTTTTCTTGTCTGTCTGCCTGTCTGTCTTTTGAGACAGGGTTTCCTTATTCATAAATGAATTTTGTTTTATTTTGTAGGATGAAGAAAATGGAAACAGAGGAGGTATGCCATGAAAGTTTTAATTTTTGAATGAATATATTTCTATCTGTGTCTTTCTGTTAAGTATTATTAACTAAGATGCCACAGGTTATGGAGTTCAGATATATATCCATTCTTATGTGTGAGAGTAATAGATACTAGATTTTTTACTGTAGACTTAAACATTTCATGAGTTCTGTTGTCTTGTTATAACAACTTAAATGTGAAATAGTTTTATTATTTATATCATTGTGCTTCTAAGGAAAGTGTCTGAAGTTTTTATATTTAAAAGTAACCTAAATTTCAGTGATTCTTTAGATATGAAATAATGTTTTATCATCTAGGCTTAATTGACTCAAGTACTAAAGAGGCTTTGAGTTCCTTTTTTTATTTAATCTCAGTTAAACATTATTTAAGGAGCTTAAAAGGGGAATTTAGCTGGGAATAGGATTATTTCTTAATGGGTTTATTTTTCTTTTAATTTTAAAGCAACACTAATGAGTTAAACTTTATATACAGTAAAATACACTCTAGAAAAATTTTAGACTTTAAAAAGTTGCATACATAGTACAGTGAAGTTCTGCATATGCTTCATTCAACTTCTCCTGTGTTTAAAAACTTACAAAACCATGATACAATTATCAAAACCAGTTAGCATTGGTGTGATATTATTGCTTCGGCTGCTATAAAGGATTGTACCAATTTTTCTGCTAGTGCCCTTTTTCGCTCCCAGAGTTCTGTGTTGCATTCAGTCATCATGCCTACTTTATTTTACTTTGTGAGAGTTTCAAAGCCTTTTTATTTATTTATTTATTTTTAATTTATGACTTTTGTGTTTTTGAAAACTGCTCAGTTTTTATTTTGTAGAATATCCTTCAATTTAGATTTGTGTATTTTCTCATTAGTCTATACATTTTACCAAGAAGGCCATATTTGTACCAATTTTAAGTGTACAGTTGGAGTTTTCATAAATATATAACATGTGAAACCACTGTCCAAATCAAGATCTACTGTGAGAAACAAATTTCCATCGTTACTGCATAAAGTTCCCCAATACTCTTTTCTTACTTTCCTGGTGTTAAGAAATCACTAATCTGCTTTCTGTCACCATAGATTAGTTTTACCTCTTCGAGAATTTCTTATAAGTAGAACAATGCAATATATAATCTTTGTGTCTTTTGCTGGGAATATTTTTGAAGTTCACCATATTGTATGTTTATCTACCAACAATACTTTTTCTCTCCTCTCCTCTCCTCTCCTCTCCTCTCCTCTCCTCTCCTCTCCTCTCC